>OZ024785.1:15266801-15303853 GCA_964017065.1 Haliclona indistincta | reverse complement strand
TGAATGTTGCTTCAAATAATCGAGCAGATACAGTGTTGTCTTGTTTTACTCAAGCAATAGAGCAGTATGGCCTACCTTCTAGATTGTGAAGTGACATGGGAGGTGAAAACACTTTAGTTGCTAGATACATGTTGGAGCATCCTGAAAGAGGGCCAGGCAGAGGGAGCATGATAACCGGACGCAGTGTCCACAATCAGAGGACAGAACGCCTTTGGCGAGATTTGTTTACGGAATGCACTTCATATTTCTATTCTCTGTTTTATACACTTGAAGATTGTGGCTATCTTGACCCAAGTGATGAAGCTGATTTGTTTGCCCTTCATACTGTCTTTCTTCCTAACCTTCGGCAACAAGTAGCTCTATTTAAAGAAGGATGGAATAATCACCGGATGCGTACAGCTCGTGGAAGAACCCCACTTCAGCAGTGGATATTGGGTCTCAGCAATCGCAGTGCTAATTGCTCTAATGATCATGCAGTTTCTGGAATCACTAATCAACACTCGGTAAGAAATTAATTTCTATGGTATTGTGTATTGCAGAAATATTATTTCACATGTAGAACAACTGGGAGTTACATGGTGTGGACTGGAGTGGGCCTGTTTCTGTTGATAATGATCACACCGTGACAGTACCGGAGTTTACTGAACTAGTTAATACCAGTTTAGTAGAAGAGGCTGTCCATCGACAATTGAGAAATGTACAAGGCAGTGACATCATGCGATACATTATTGCTCGCAGTGTATGTAGATCATTGTTATAATCAAAATTAAATCACCATTATTTTAACAGAAGCTCAGGTTAAATGGTGATAATGATATATGCTGGGCCAGGATGTTAGCTGTACTATGAATGTTCATGTGATGATCATATAAGCCCAAATCCATTGTGACCACAAAATGATAACAATAAGCTATCTCTAAAAGTGTTATAACTACAGTGACAGGTTGGGAGCCGAAGCTCCAGCAGACATGTTGATGCAGTAGCCATAAAATGACTATCAGGATCATGTAAGTGAAGGAAAATCGAATCGACAATCGACAATCGATTTGACGATCCAAGAACGAATCAAAAATCGAATCGACAATCGAAAATCGAATCGACAATCGATTTGACGATCCAAGAACGAATCAAAAATCGAATCGACAATCGAAAATCGAATCGACAATCGATTTGACGATCCAAGAACGAATCAAAAATCGAATCAACAATCGAAAATCGAGTCGTAAATCGACTTTCGCGTATCGACAGCACGAATTATGGCATGGTTCGCGCTCCATACGAAAATAACCGGCTATACTGTAATTC
The DNA here is from genome assembly GCA_964017065.1 of Haliclona indistincta. Lineage (NCBI taxonomy): Eukaryota > Metazoa > Porifera > Demospongiae > Haplosclerida > Chalinidae > Haliclona > Haliclona indistincta. The sequence goes on along the minus strand of OZ024785.1, from coordinate 15,302,548 downwards.
TTTTTAACTGCATATTGAGTGATTTTGGTGAATAATTTTATTGTCAAGAATTTAACTTATTAAATAATAATTATTTAATGCTATTATTATCATTGCCGATCGGCAATGATATGTAGGGATGACCTCGAACTAAGATGGCGGCTACTCATGTGTGAAAATGAGTTTTCGCACATATCTCCACTGTTATACATTTCTACTGCATTTTCACTATCTCTAAGGGAATCTGAAGTGCGAGCGCTTGTAGGAAGTCTATGAAAGTCGCCGGGACTGCTTTCTTGTCGACGAAAATCAAGATGGCGACTCTCAGGGAGGCCGTTGAGGATCTTCGTTGTTGTAGCGTTTCTCGAGATTCCAGACATCTGGGATTGATCAGGCGATTGTTCTGAGCTTGGAAATACCTTTGGCGAAGCGAGCAGACGTTTCTAAAGTGGTAAACAAAAGTCGCCGCCCACGCGAATTGTTCATCTTCTTTCTTCTTCCTTCTTCTTTCTTCTTTCTTCTTTCAGTAAGCCTAGCGCTGTCCTGAGTGAACGAATCACTACCAAACCTGCACAATTGCACGTGTATACATCTGGAATAGTGCACGTACTTCTTAGATAGGCATTAAACACTACCAGAAGCGAGTAATCCTTGAAAAACATGGTTTTTAGGCCGTTTTGGACTGAAGACGCCATTAAATAATTAACCCTCTTGTCGTTACTTATCATTGACTCCGCCCACATCGGTTTTGCAACTATCTCGATCGATACTGCGTTTTGTCTCTGGTCTGGACGCTTCAGCGCGCAAGCCAGAGGTATGAAATTTGTGTAGAGCTGTACTATACTCTAATTAACACTGATCTGTTCGTTAAAGCTTCAGATGGCGGGTTAAAACTGACATGCCCAGACGTGAACACTGAGTAGTAGCTCAAGTTACCGGCAGCAAGATTCTACGCACAGAAAGGTTCTTAGACCACGCAGCATAAGGACTAGAAGCCACTGTGAGTGTGATATTGGCATCAACAGGATTCTACTAGGCGTGGTCCAACTATTTAGGCTTGCAGTATCATGATCGAGTTGTCAGTATTAGTCTCTTCTTCATCCATATTACAGTACTAACAAGTATCATCATGTTGTCAAATCATACCTGGACTTGATATTTGCTGTCTGCGTCCTCAACCTCTTTAACTATTTTAAACCTTTCATTGAATGATTGGTAATATCAAATGATTATTTTAAACCACACTCTTTATACTCTCAAGACCCGTGCACGTTCACATCTGCATGCTAGACTAGTGTCTGCTGCTCACAGAGTTGTCAAAATGAAATAACATGTAACACTAATAAGTTCAAACTGATAGTAGATCAAAAAAGTAACAGGAACAAGTAAAGTAAAAAAGCTTTAATAAAAAACTTAAAAGTGTAGGGATGACTCTTAAAAAAGGAAAGGAACAAGATGGGATGATGCTTGCAAAAGTAAAGGAACAAGATGGAATAATGCTTGCAATTGTAAAAGTCCCAAGTATCCCTACATCAGCGGCTTGAAGGAGGACGCAGTCCGATGGAATAATTGACGGTTCTAAATAACTAGAGGTATCTGTGTTTAGGAGGACGCAGTCCGATGAAGTAATTGACGGTTGTAAATAACTAGAGGTATCTGTGTTTGGAGGACGCAGTCCGATGAAGTGCTTACCAGTTGCAAATAACAAAAGGTATCTGTGTTTAGGAGGACGCAGTCCGATCTAGTAATTGACAGTTGTAAATAACTAGAGGTATCTGTGTTTGGAGGACGCAGTCCGATGAAGTGCTTACCAGTTGCAAATAACAAAAGGTATCTGTGTTTGGAGGACGCAGTCCGATGAAGTAATTGACGGTTGTAAAGGTATTGGAAGAGGATTCCGCATTTGTCAGTTGCTCGTCGTCGCAGCAAGCCGCTGATGTAGGGATACTTGGGACTTTTACAATTGCAAGCATTATTCTATCTTGTTCCTTTACTTTTGCAAGCATCATCCCATCTTGTTCCTTTCCTTTTTTAAGAGTCATCCCTACACTTTTCAGTTTTTTTATTAAAGCTTTTTTACTTTACTTTAATACGTGGACTACAGGCACTGGACACCTAAACCAAGGTCACTACTTTATGCATTTGGTGCGAGTCGTCATTATGACCCTCCAAAATTAATTTCCCGCTGTAATAAGATATATTGTATCATCCATCACGTTTACATTTCACTGATGCTGCTAAAATATTTAGCCCCATCCACACATGAAAGTACCAATGATTTTTAATCAATAATTATTTATTATTACCTATACATGTAGCTTACTAAATAATAATGATCTAATGTGATTCTAAGTCAAGATAATATTAAGCAAAAGAATCATTAATAATACCATCAGAACTATCACTACTGGACCATGTGTGAAGGGTAGTACACCAGCAGCTCCTGATCCTATGCAAAATAAGAAAAAAAAACTGCATCAGTACACCAATTCATGTTATACTCTGAATTTAATCTCATCAACAATGCAAGTTTGGCAAATTCACTGATCGCAAAGCTTTTGAAGCAGTCATTTTTAGACTAGCTATTATTTATCATAAAAATTATTATGAAGTATCACTGAACTATTTGCTAACACAATCTGTGTTGGGTTTGGTGAACTGGTGCAGCGATCAGGCTCCACATAGGGACAGTCTGCTCTTATAAACGCTTGCCTTATAGGAGTACCCACTCCAGCAGAATTCTACATACAAGTTGCTTGAACTATATAATAGCGCAATTTTATCAGACTCACACTATCATCAGAGCAGAACTCTCTCTCGAATGTCGCTGAGTCCATAGCCGATTGAAAGTCCTTAATTCTCGATGGACTCCAGTCAATGTCAAAGCCAGTGTAGATACCACTGATATTATCTTGATTGAGTGCATTAAGTATTGGATTGATTCTTGAACCATCATTCCTATGGTATTGGAGTATACTGAGGTCAGTCTTATTGCAGCACTTACAGGAACATTTTCTCAAGGAAAGCTCTGTGAGCTGTGTCAGGATCAGGGAATGATCCACAGTTGGTCAGATCTGTCCGTGGGTAGTAGTACAGCAGTGCCTGACACATATCCTCTCGTGTACTCTCTCCTCCCTGAATAAAGGTTTTTTAAAAATTTTGATTTATTCCTAATTTATTGCATCACTCACTGTTAGTAATTTTAACTCTATTTCTACTGTTGTAAAAGCATTGAACTTGGATAGTGTCTCCCTATAAAAAAAATGTATAGAGTATTATTTTAGGCACATAGAAATGAACAACTGACCTTTAATATTTTAAGGGATTTGGGAAGGTTAGAGAGTTGCTGTGATTTTAAAGATAACATACTGTATCACAGCCGAACATAACTGTGTAACTGGTTGGTTACCTGGAAGTCAAAGTCATAGGTTGGGTTATTGTCAATTGGTGGTAGCTCCTCCATAGCCCCACATTGACTGTCTTGTCTGAAGTGCCTCACATTAAGTGCTCTGCCTAATAATGATCGAAGAACACATTCTAGCTAATAGATGATATTGCTGCTTCATCATTCTGTGAACTATCATGCTACATGACTTACCAATGAGATGTGTGTGTAGAAATGTAGCGAACACTGTTATACCACCATCAGGGAAGTACTGTGGAAAGTAGACACATTCAATGTACGGAGAGACAGATTACATGTAAATTAACCTCATTATCACTATAAACTAGTTGTTTAACACTGTACTACAGCTTTCTAGATCATCGAGACACATTGCATAGTTCTGTGAAAGTCAGATTCTTTATTAGCATTCATTGTTAAATCCTAGCATACATACAGGCATTTTTTATCTTGCTTTGTTTTCATAACTAACTTGGTCTGTGCAGGATGATTGGCAAGTAGCTGAATGCATGAAGCTCTCAGTATTTGGTGGTACTATCATCAGTGGTATAATAGGTTGAGCTATGGATATTCCTCCTGCCTCATGGACTGGTTTCTGCTTCGTATAGAAGAACTGAATACCAGAACTATCCACAATTCCTGAGGAAGTCAAAGGTTAGCTCATTATCATATCACACTGTTAACTAGTATAAATTATTTTTTTGAACAGGTACATTTCTCTGACTAACCTGCTGTCGAATCAGGATTATCATAATGCACTTCTAACATTATTTTGAAGGGACGATTGACCCCTCCCAGTGGAAAAGCAACATCTTCTGGAAATGTGTAATTCTGCACCAAAATTTACAAATTTATTGGAATGTTGGTATTACATCATACTGACCTCGCCTCCAACTGCCCAAGCTGAGATGATCTGACCACCAAAGCAACCAAAGAAGGAGCCATTAGCAATCACATCACACAAGCCATCGGTATTGACATTCGAATCTCTCGGGCATATGAAGACAAGCATGTGATGCACATATCGACGATTCTGTTCAGGTATCACTGGAGCTATCTATAGAACAAAAATTAAAACAATTTTAATACTGCATTACGCATAAGAACCTTGTATAGGTATATTGGATTGTTCTGCGTATCAGCATCGGAAATGAGAGAAGGAAGGATGTGTATCGAACAGTAATAGGTTGTTTCTGAAGCGGGGACTGAGTACTGTAAAAATAAATAGCTGATATACAACAAAATATTTATGTATATGATGACTCACATTGGTGTTTCTGATAGTGAATGAGTTACTGTCTGATGGAATGGTTCGTTCTGTCAGTCCGCCTTTGAGCAAGTTAACACTCCTGGACTGTCTAAATGTGTGATATGGTAGACTCTGCTGAAATTCACTTTCTGGATCCTGGTCATTGAAGCTTCCAATAACACGAGCTGTACCACTCTGATAAGCAACATGAAGGTTACGATATAAGTTGACAACATATTATCATTGCCGATAGGCAATGATATGTAGGGATGACCTCGGATTAAGATGGCGGCTACTCATGTGTGAAAATTAGTTTTCGCACATATCTCTTCTGTTATACATTTCTACTGCATTTTAACTATCTCTGAGGGAATCAGAAGTATAAGCGCTTGTAGGAAGTCCATGAAAGTCGCCGGGATTGCTTGCTTGACGACGAAAATCAAGATGGCGACTCTCAGGGAGCAAGTTGCAGATCTTCGCTGTTTTAGCGTTTATCGAGATTCCAGACATCTAGGATTGATCAGACGATTGTTCTGAGCATGGAAATACCTTTGGCGAAGCTGGCAGACGTTTCTAAAGTGGTAAAACAAAATCGCCGCCCACGCGAATTGTTCATCTTCTTTCTTCTTCTTCTTCTTCTTCTTCTTCTTCTTCTTCTTTTGACAAGCCTAGCGCTGTCCTGAGTGAACGAATCACTATCAAACTTACACCATCACATGTGTATATATCTGGGGTAGTGCACTTAGTCCTTAGATAGGCATCAAACACTTCCAGAAGCGAGTAATCTTTGAAAAACATGGTTTTTGGACCGTTTTGGACAGTTAGAGCGACTCCATTAATTAACCCTCTTGTCGCTGCTGATCATTGACTCCGCCCACATCAGTTTTGAACTGAGCTCGGTTCTCGCTTTCTCTCTGCTCTGGGCGCTTCAGCGCGAAAGCTAGAGCCTAGAGGTATGAACAAGCAGTATACCATACCCTGGGTAACACTGATCTGTCTGTGCTGACATCATGACACACGGCAGGCGCGAACCGGACGACGGTGATGCTACCCGATCTCTAGTCAGGCGTGGCCTGACTTTTCGCATCTGTGGAAAAGTCAGGCCACGCCTGACTACCCGATCTCCGTAACTGAAGGTATAGGCTACTAGTTTCTTACACTATACCCGGCGTAAGCTATACCCATAGCCATAGGACCCCTGTGCTGTTGACAACTGGAGATTGGTCATTGTAAAAAGCTAGAAGCCTCTGTGATCGTGATATCAACATCAACATGCAAGCCTGGGACTAGTCTTCCGACTAGCCATGCCATCATAATGTTCCACTGAGTTGTTAGTGTTAGTTTCTTCTTCATCCATCACAGTACTAAGAAATATCATGTTGTCAACTCATACTCTCAACCTCTCTAACTACCTTTTCATTATTCTTGTGATTGCCGATAATAACATTCCATGTTTCTTGACTCTCTGTCTAGAGGCTATGTACCTTCTGATCTACTAGACTAGTACCTGCTGCTCACAGGGTTGTAAAAATGAAATAAAAGCTATAGCATAGAATACAGCTAATAAGTTCAAACTGATAGTGATCAAAAAAGTAACAGGAACAAGTAAAGTAAAAAAGTTTTAATAAAAAAACTAAAAAGTGTAGGGATGACGCTTGCAAAAGTAAAGGAACAAGATGGGATGATGCTTGCAAAAGTAAAGGAACAAGATGGGATGATGCTTGCAAAAGTAAAGGAACAAGATGGGATGATGATGCTTGCAAAAGTAAAGGAACAAGATGGGATGATGCTTGCAAAAGTAAAAGTCCCAAGTATCCCTACATCAGCGGCTTGAAGGAGGACGCAGTCCGATGAAGTAATTGACAGTTGTAAATAACTAGAGGTATCTGTGTTTTGGAGGACGCAGTCCGATGAAGTAGTTGACGGTTATAAATAACTAGAGGTATCTGTGTTTGGAGGACGCAGTCCGATGAAGTAGTTGACAGTTGTAAATAACTAGAGGTATCTGTGTTTTGGAGGACGCAGTCCGATGAAGTAATTGACGGTTGTAAATAACTATAGAGGTATCTGTGTTTGGAGGACGCAGTCCGATGAATTAGCTGACCATTGTAAATAACTAGAGGTATCTATCGTTTCGAGGACGCAGTCCGATTAAGTAATTGACGGTTGTAAAAGGTATAGGAAGAGCATTCCACAATTGTCAGTTGCATGTCATCGCAGCAAGCCGCTGATGTAGGGATACTTGGGACTTTTACTTTTGCAAGCATCATCCCATCTTGTTCCTTTACTTTTGCAAGCATCATCATCCCATCTTGTTCCTTTACTTTTGCAAGCATCATCCCATCTTGTTCCTTTACTTTTGCAAGCATCATCCCATCTTGTTCCTTTACTTTTGCAAGCGTCATCCCTACACTTTTTAGTTTTTTTATTAAAACTTTTTTACTTTACTTTACATACATGAACTGACAGTTATGGTTAGGTCAGAACTATCACAGCTGGTGATGTAGCGCCAAAACCGCAGAGTAGTGTTTCCTCCCTCCTCAACTCCATCAATCAGAAACCAGTTCTGCTCTTGGTCAATAGGTGGAGTGATTCTATCTGCGCCTGTGAATCTATCCTGCATTCAAACATTTTAGCTTCGTACTTAAACCAACCGTAAACATTCTAATCATTTAACTAGATCATTCTTTTAATTTCATGCTCACATGAAAGAATGCTTGTCCATTGCTGTCTACCCATCCTATCACTACATCTGAACGTGGCATCTGTCCGTTTGGAGACACTCCGAATCCAACCCATCCCGTGGTGCCCACGCGAACCGCGAAATCGATCCGTTCCGTAGCAATATCGAAACTCCAGAAAAAGTGGTAGTTGTCCCCGAGTTGTGCATTGAAACGGTATTGATTCGAAAGAGCAGTAATGTCACAACGACAAGACGTCAGTAGAGTGAAGATAACGACCCAAATAGCGTCCGGTACACTAGACATTGCTGCTATGGTGCTGTCGGCACTGAATCTATGCCGGCTCAGTGACAGTGCGCTTCACGAAACACTTGACCAGTCATTTCCCTAACTGGAAAAGAATTATTTTAGCACCAGAATTTTAAAGTACTGCAGCAGTAATCAGAGGCCGAAGCGTTTATTAGTGCTAATTCACCCACCATTTTAAACCTGCATTTGAATTTCCCGCCATTTTGCATCAAGCGAGCCCCGCCTCTAAAAATCTTCAGGACCACATGGAGGCGAAGGAATCACAAAAAGAGCTAGCGCTGTGCTCAGGGCACGGTGGAAAAGAGACAACTGGACCGTCAAAGGGGAAGAGTAAGCGGCAAGATGCTACTTCAGGAACTGAATGTGGTGGTTCGGCTGCTGACAGAAGCTTTGCTGAGGGCGTCGTGTCGACTCTGTTTCACGCGATCGTGGTCTGTTACTACTTGTTAGTGTTGTTCGCTGAATTAGAGGCTCTGAAACCAAGACCAGAGGCAGTCCGTGTGATGGGTGGGACCACGTTTGGTGGAAGATGGAAGTTCCTCACGTACATCAACCTGGTGGGTGTGCCAGAGAATTAGAGCCTGTTGGTTTGAGGCAGCTTGTATCGAGAGGAGCTAGTGGGTGTGACTCACTGACCACTAGTGGTTCAGGTTGAGTTTCCCACACCGATAGTGGGAGACACAGTCAGTAGTCTTCGATGAGCTTGTATTATGTGTTTTAGTACATGTGCATGTGAGTGAGTTATTGCATATAAGGTCTCTTTCTTTCTGTTCTCTAGAGGATACAGGTGGCGTTCTTTGTGCTATCTCTGCTAGCTGATATATTTCCTCGTGGTGGAGTGAAGCATGGTTGCGAACACTGTCTGACTACGTATTCATATCTATGGTATTCCCTCTCACAATGGTGAGCTAATTAACAGAGAAGGAGAGAGAGAGTGAGAAGGAGGGAGAGAGAAAGAGAGAGCGGGAGGAGGGGGAAAAAGAGTGTGTTTTTGTGTGCAATGAACGTGGTAAGCAAATCTTTTATTCCAGCCATTGATAGAATGCCCTATTTTAGACTCCATACTATTGTCAGTTATCTACTTTTCAAATCTGTTGATATTTTCAATGTTTTTGTGATAATGTACGTACCATGTATGTGTTATTAAAACATCTGGTTTCAGTTTGTGTCATGTTACAATGCTGTAAATTTATACTTGCACATGCCCATGTGTTACGCAGATGCTCTAGTTCTGGTCTCTTGCTCTAGGTTGTGTTCTGGTTCTTCTGGGGAATATACGCCATCGATCGTGAGCTAGTGTATCCATCATTCCTCGACGAGTATGTACCATACATATTGAACCATGTTTGGGTATGACACTCACTTGCTCACTCATTCATTCACTCATTTACTCACTCACTCTCTCTCTCACTCACTCATTCACTTACTCACTTATTCACTCACTCAACCACTTATTCACTCTCTCTCTCTCTCTCTCTCTCTCTCTCTCTCTCTCTCTCTCTCTCTCTCTCTCTCTCTCTCTCTCTCTCTCTCTCTCTCTCTCTCTCTCTCTCTCTCTCTCTCTCTCTCTCTCTCTCTCTCTCTCTCTCTCTCTCTCTCTCCCTCTCTCCCTCTCTCCCTCCCTCCCTCCCTCCCTCCCTCCCTCCCTCCCTCCCTCCCTCCCTCTCTCTCTCTCTCTCTCTCTCTCTCTCTCTCTCTCTCCCTCCTCCTCTCTCTCTTTCTTTTGTGCTTGTTTATCTGACCATTTATTCTGTCTCTCTTCATTGTTCAGGTTCTTTGGTGAGGATCCTCCTCCTTCTCCCGGCAGTCTCTCCTGGCACACAGACACCAAACCTCTAGCTCATCAGTTGCTCAATCTCTCCATACTCACTCTCACTCATAACATGTCCACACCATTCCAGCTGTGCGCCATTGTGGTACCTAAACTGGTTAGTCACTCAATGCAACAATGACATGTGATAGTAATATATACATGGTTATAGTAGAGTGCAATGACATGTGATAGTAATATATACATGGTTATAGTAGAGTGCAATGACATGTGATAGTAATATATACATGGTTATAGTAGAGTGCAATGACATGTGATAGTAATATATACATGGTTATAGTAGAGTGCAATGACATGTGATAGTAATATATACATGGTTATAGTAGAGTGCAATGACATGTGATAGTAATATATACATGGTTATAGTAGAGTGCAATGACATGTGATAGTAATATACATGGTTATAGTAGAGTGCAATGACATGTGATAGTAATATACATGGTTATAGTAGAGTGCAATGACATGTGATAGTAATATATACATGGTTATAGTAGAGTGCAATGACATGTGATAGTAATATACATGGTTATAGTAGAGTGCAATGACATGTGATAGTAATATACATGGTTATAGTAGAGTGCAATGACATGTGATAGTAATATACATGGTTATAGTAGAGTGCAATGACATGTGATAGTAATATACATGGTTATAGTAGAGTGCAATGACATGTGATAGTAATATACATGGTTATAGTAGAGTGCAATGACATGTGATAGTAATATACATGGTTATAGTAGAGTGCAATGACATGTGATAGTAATATATACATGGTTATAGTAGAGTGCAATGACATGTGATAGTAATATATACATGGTTATAGTAGAGTGCAATGACATGTGATAGTAATATATACATGGTTATAGTAGAGTGCAATGACATGTGATAGTAATATATACATGGTTATAGTAGAGTGCAATGACATGTGATAGTAATATATACATGGTTATAGTAGAGTGCAATGACATGTGATAGTAATATACATGGTTATAGTAGAGTGCAATGACATGTGATAGTAATATACATGGTTATAGTAGAGTGCAATGACATGTGATAGTAATATACATGGTTATAGTAGAGTGCAATGACATGTGATAGTAATATATACATGGTTATAGTAGAGTGCAATGACATGTGATAGTAATATACATGGTTATAGTAGAGTGCAATGACATGTGATAGTAATATACATGGTTATAGTAGAGTGCAATGACATGTGATAGTAATATACATGGTTATAGTAGAGTGCAATGACATGTGATAGTAATATACATGGTTATAGTAGAGTGCAATGACATGTGATAGTAATATACATGGTTATAGTAGAGTGCATGGTTGTGTACCAGGGTAAGGACTTTATTGATAAAATACTGTGGTTTTATTACTACTAGTGGAAAGCGTCAACCTTGTTGTGCTTAATGCAGCCCGCGTATAGGTGCATACTCGCTTGTTAAGTGCATGTTTTGCTGCAGTTCCCAATATATACTTGTGTTGAAATAAGCGCTCTTTATCACATACAAGCGCATGCACCTAATAACACCCTAGTGCGGTATACGTGCACCATTGAAATGATTCTGCTGTATTCTTTTATCACTGTTGCAAGACTTAGTAAGACCACCTGTCCACATAATGTGTTGTGCAGGTTCGGAATATTGATAGTGTAAAGTGTTCTGATGAGCAGAAGATGAGTTTACTGATGGATATACTGAAGATAACACAAGGTCTGTCATCTCAGGATACTATAGTAACCATGTCAGGATATTGTTAGTATACTCTCTTGTATATTATAGACACACTTGAGGCTGGTCATAATATAGAGGAGCTTATTACCCACGGACTGGACCTGCTGTCTAACTTACTACCACCTGAGATAACGGCTGATCAACTTAGGTCACACACCCACTCACACACATACACACACACATACGCGCGCACACGCACACACACACACACACACACACACACACACAGTTTTGCATTTTTTCATATTTATTAAGTCACGATGTGATTGCTGTTGCTATCGTCCATCTAGGAGCCTGATCAATGAGATTGTCCATCAGTTGGTTGCTCCCGGCAACAGCACGATGCTTTTTCTGATAAAAGTGAGTTCTACAGAGTTCATGTGTGTTCAGTATTTCTGTCATTTTGCACAATTATAAAAAGTTATCGATTATTGTTTTCGTAATATTTATTGTTGTCATTCTCTCAGAGTGCTTGTCGGTATATGAAGGACTCATTCCCGGACGAGCTGGAACAGGTTCAGGACTTGTTTCGCGCACTACTGCACAAAGGACGAAAAAATGTACGTAACCTTACGATTGTTGTGATCATGTGACTTGTTCTTTGTTGTCACATGACTACAGGAGATCAGGAGTGTGTTCAGGCTGTGTCGGGACCCATTCAGCTCCTCTCTCTACTCCTCCGTGAGGGGACACCTGTACCTGTTTGCTAATGGATCTATCAATGCTAGGCAGCTGCTAGCTCTCTGTGAGGTTAGTGAGAAAGCATTAGCTGGTCTACAGGGATTTTCTTCATGCAATGTTGAAGTGAAAGTGTAGAGTGTCACCTTCATGCACTAATGTGTTCAGTCTCTGTTGTCTTTATTCACACGATGGAGGATGATCAGAGACTGAACACATTAGTGCATGAAGGTGATGCTAACTGAATTCATGAATTTCACTACAGCATCGAAAGAGGGAAAAATTTTATTAACTAGCTATCCCACAGCTTGCTCATAGTACATTCTCTCTCTCTCTCTCTCTCTCTCTCTCTCTCTCTCTCTCTCTCTCTCTCTTCTTGTGCAGTTGATAATGTCGTCCATGAGCCTACAGCGTGTTACTAGGCAGCAGAGCAGCTCCTCCTCTCAACTCTCTGAGGAAGAGATTGAGGAGAGAGCTCGAGTGAGGGAGAAGGAAGAGGTGGTATTAGTGAAGCTGATCACACCGTGTCTAGCAGAGGTTGATAGCGCTGTGAGGGAGGGAAGGTTCAAAAGAGAGGTATGGACCAGAAGCCAACAGCAGCTAGCGAGAATAGCGCAGTTCAGGTGAGCTTGACATGTCTGATCATTAGTCAATTTTTAGTGCATACAAAAATTATCACTGGTTGAATTTGAATTTTTTTTTTCACTACAGGACATTGTTCAATGATGACATCGTGTCGATGAGTGATCACACAACTCAACAACTGAAACAAGTGTTTGAAATGTAGTACATTTTGATGAATTTTAAGCAAATTTTTATAACCATAATAATGTGGTATTATAATGTGTTCATTTCCTCTCGTATTCTCTATAGTAAGTTCCCCAGTGAGGTTTTGTCCAGTGAGGATACTATGGTACTGCTGTCGTCATGTGCTACTAGAATGGATCACATGCAGGTCACATGATAAACTATAATTTTGTGCACTTAATTTGACACTTACATGTACTTAGTTATTTTGTCTTGTATTCCGCAGAGTCCTCATTACGATTATCTGAGGACAGTGCTGGCTGACTTACTCAAGCACTACCTGAGCAATGTAGTGAAGGAGAGGGAGGATGGTGATAGTGGAGGACGGGAGGAAGATAGAAGAGAGAGGCTGAAGAAGAGAGAAGCAATGTTTGAGGAACATATAATGTCACTGCCTCGTAACAAAGTGGATTATCAGAGATTGGTGGAGTGTGGATACAATGACAGATTATGGACTGAGGTATATGCAAGGGTCTTGTACCTGATATTCTCTCTCCTTATCTCTCTCTCTCTCTCTCCCTCCTCTCTCTCTCTCTCTCTTCCTCTCTCTCTCCCTCCCTCCCTCTCTCTCTCTCTCTCTCTCTCTCTCTCTCTCCCTCTCTCCCTTTCTCTCCCTCTCTCTCTCCCTCCCTCCCCCTGTCTCTCTCTCCCTCTCTCCCTTTCTCTCCCTCTCTCTCTCTCTCCCTCCCTCCCTCCCCCTCTCTCTCCCTCCCTCTCTCTCACCAGCATCACTCGGTCTCAGTCAGGACTGATGGTACTCGTAGTCTAGAGGAGAACATGAGACAGACAGTGCTGGCTTGTTATAGAGAGCTCTCTGAGATACTCAATCAACTCGCCATAACACATGTTAGTTTGTATCATAACATAATATGGATCTGTGTAGTAAAATGGAAATGTCACCGTAACATGCTGTTTTCAATATCACTCTGCTTTGCTCAATGCTTGAATACCACATTTGTTTCAGTCATGAATGAGTCAACTCGGTAGATTAAAATAAGCAATAGTGTGTTACTCTGTAGTTTAGGCATCTTCCTTTTTTATTTCTACAATGTAAACTGAATGATAATAATTATGAGCAGATTATTTTTCTACCTCTGCCAGACTCATAATAGTATCTTACTATCTAGTACTTTTTTACTATCTAGTACTTTCAAGTACAGAATGATGATTGTAGTAAGATCAAATTGTTTGAAGCACTCTTGTACTAGCCTACATGTAGTACACTAAGAAAGTATGATCATTGTCATCTTGTTGTCCTCTACTGTGTAGCGTAGTAGACCATTATTACATCAAGTAGCTATACTAACCATTTCTTCATGATCAGGTACTAGTGGATGGTGTATTGATCAAGTCTACTCAGCTGTTTGATGACGAGCTATCACTGAGTGATCTCAAGGTGGGTGTGGTGTGGGTGTGGTCAAGTAGATATCGGAATGTAATTAGGGTCGGCGTGCTGCAGCAGTGCGTACAATAGATCAGCGATTGAAAGACGCATGATGGACATTTCTACGAAAGAAAGGTGATTCATGTGCTAATCATGTGACATAGTTTGTGTCACACCCACTATAGTCAGCGATACTGAGCAGAGAAGATGAGATTGAGGCAGAGTTTGACAAACAGGTACTCAATACTGACATATCTGTTCTACGTTTCTTGTCTTTCATGTGTCTTAGTTTGTGTTTACCTCAGCTCTTACTAATACTAGTATGCATTATAGCTCCCCCTCCCTTCCTTCCTCTCTCCTTCCCTCCCTCACTCTCTCCTCCCTCCCTCTCCTTCTCTCTCTCTCCCTCTCTCTCTCTCTCTCCCTCCCTCTCTCCCTCCCTCCCTCCCTTCCTCCCTCTCTCCCTCCCTCCCTCCCTCTCTCCCTCCCTCTCCATCCCTCCCTCCATCCCTCTCCATCCCTCCCTCCATCCCTCTCCATCCCTCCCTCCCTCCATCCCTCTCTCTCTCTCTCTCTCTCTCTCTCTCTCTCTCTCTCTCTCTCTCTCCCTCACTCCCTCCCTCCCTCTCTCTCTCTCTCTCATATACAGGCTAGAGCTCCCATTAGTCCCAAGACCTTCACTGCCTCTATCAACACATCGTTCCTGAGCTGTGCTAGGTGAGTGCTGATGGTGGTTACTGGGATCATGTGATGTGTTCTGACCAATCAGATGCTGTGGTTCACAGATTGTTGGATGCTATGCACCCACTGGAGAGCACTGTGAGAGACCACTAGAAGTGAGCTAATGGAGCATGCTAGCTGTGTCTGGATATGCTAATGTATTGCTGTGTGTACAATAACTCATGTCAACATTGCGTCTTGATGAGAGATGAAATTGGGAATTTTTGTTGCTTCTTCGGCTTGAACTAATCTCAGTTTTACATTTTATCCTCACCATCCATTTCTCTCTCCCTTCTCCTCTCTCTCTCTCTCTCTCTCTCTCTCTCTCTCTCTCTCTCTCTCTCTCTCTCTCTCTCTCTCTCTCTCTCCTCTAGATCGGTATGAGGGTTGATAGTATCATTATATCACTCTATGATGAGTCAGGAGTAGAGATTGAGAATGTGGAGGTGCTCTTGTGTGAGGAAGGTGAGACTATCACATGATCTATCACATGACAATGACATTACTTATATTGTATGCGTATGTGTATATAGGTGCTTACATCTTCAAAGCCTACACTAATGGACATCCTTACGACACTTCACAGGTTAATCAAACAGATATACACATACGTTTCAATACAGTATAATTTCGAAGCACATTTTGTATGTGCTAAACTGCACATCAGAGCTTGGGTTCGTTTTTGTGAACGTGCACAATAACTTTATATGGTATAATTTTAATGAACTGGTTGTATATTCTCATTATAATTTTCAGTGATCTTGAGCACTGATGTTGAGTTGAAGCATTCTCTCTCTCTGTCATTAGGTATGGGTCGAGGTGTTCTCAATGATGCTGTCCTCTCATCATCCACTGGTACCATCTGTGATACTGCCCAAATCATTCCCTAACCTTAGAACGTGGGAACACATCAGAAGGTACAGTGCATTATTGTAAGGCGAGCGTTATCTCATGTCATGTCCAGGGTCGTACAACCTGAGCTGACAGGTAGTATACTGACATGTCGCCATGACTACTCACCTGAATGGAGGAGTTACTATGACAACCGGTTAGATAGATAGAGTCACCTTTACCACTCGCTTGCTCACTCACTCACCCACTCACTCACTAACTAACTCACTCACTTATCCACTCACTCATCCACTCACTCATCCACTCACTCACTCACTCACTCACTTACTCACTCACTCACTCACTCACTCACTCACTCACTCACTCACTCACTCACTCACTCACTCACTCACTCACTCACTCACCCACTCACTCACTCACTCACTCATTCACTCACTCACTCACCCACTCACTCATCCACTCACTCACTCACCCACTCAATCATCCACTGACTCTCTCACTCACTCACTCACCCACTCACCCACTCACTCCTTTAGTCCGGAGAGGGTACGATGTGGCGTTGACATTGTGTTGCATCCTGGGTTCTCTCTCTCTGGTTCATCACGTCCGTTGCTCATGAGACAACAATCAAAGATGACTAAGGTAGCTAGCATCACGTGACACATTATACTACACACATGTAATGAAGCAGGACTATTGGTTTAGTTCCGTCTTGTACTCTTAATGTAGTACTCGATAAATTTCTTTTGACAGGATCTAGCTGGTCTAGTGTTTGATGATGTGATGCAGACCATGCTGCAAGATGATTGGTTGAAACAATTCAGGTATGTACTGTGCGTGTGCATGAATAGCAGAAATTATTTACAGTTCATTAGTTGGTTCCCGTTACAGTATACAATCGTCTGTCAATCTTTTCACACTCTTTCTTAAATTTACTTGTGTCTGTCCTTCAGGTTCCTTGGTAAGGTGTTGTCACAGTACATCAGTGTGATGGTGAGAGAGGGCAAGAGAGTGAGAGAGATCGTTAGTAGCGGCTTTGACTATGAGCGATGGAGAAAGACCTTTGAGAGACATACTGGCAAAGATAAAAAGGTACAAGACAGCATTGCTACTACAGTTCTTATTACATAGTACGTCATCTTTCACCAATCAGATTGCTCTATTCGAGGGCATTAATGTAGGTTATTGACCGCGCGTAGCGTCTTCTATAGCAACAGACCGTTGGGTCTTTGCGAGTTTGAAAAATTCGCTATGTTATTGCGCTCACAGTGATGAACTATGTAATAAATCATTTATTGCCCTACACAACTCGGGCAATAACCGACATTAATGACCTCGGGAAAGTCGGTTACCCTCGTACAGTCTCGGGCTGCGCCCTCGACCGTTACTCGGGAAACCGACTTTCCCGCGGTCATTAATGTCGGTTATTGCCCTCGCGTGAGGGCAATAACTAATACATAACTTGTGTATAATTTTCATTTACATCAGCAGTACATGTTTTAGTGTATTGATTTGTTATTACAGGTTCAAGTTCTTACAGTTACTACGATGACCACACCCACCAAGGAGGCTATAGTTGATGATCTGGTCAGCTATATAGACAGGCAGGTTGATGAGTGGTGTTACCATGCCGACATCATTGCAATGTGTCAGACTAGACAAAAACAGCTACTGGAAATGAAGGTATGAGGAACAGCACAACGTTTTTCATGATCGTAATGTGAGCAAGTTGTGGTGCATGGAAATTCCGACACTGCCCTCTTGTTTACTATTCTACAACAACAGGAGCGCATATAAACAAGGGAGCATGTAACTCTGTAAACGGCGAAATCCTAACATGGCTGCTGTTCTAAAAATAATAGTTTCCATATAAGAACTATAATCCATATAAGGTCTATAATTTCAACCGCGCCTCCACCCGGTATATTATTAATAACGGGCGTGTACTAGTTATTACATCTGCAAACGTCACATTTATACTTTATATGGAAGTAACTATAATAGCAAGTCCGCCATATTAGGATTTCGCCGTTATATGGGGTAGTGTTCAGAGTTACATGCTCCCTTGTTTATATGCGCTCCTGACAACAACTAACAGTGAACATAATGTTACGTTATAAAATTGACTCTGTTCGAGATGAATAATACTATTGTGTCTTTAGTGATCTTTAATTTGATATGATTAATTTCTTGTTTTTTTTTTCAGCGCTATTTGGAATCGTGTAAAAATCCACTCCTAAAACCTAAGGTACTAATTACATACTTCATCGAACCTGTATCTATATTATCCTAATATAGTTGAAGGAGCTACACAAGGTGTTGGTTAGTAGCAGTTTTGTTGTTCCCATCTCTCGTCTACCAGCTGCTACTCAAGAGGAGATCATCCACTGGGTGTTCAACAATGAAGATCGGTATATTTCTATCTTGTCTTCTGCCTTCTGGTCTCTATCTCTCTTTCTTTCCTTTCCCTCTGTCACTTCCTCCTCTCTCTCCTATAGTGTGTGGCGGTACAGAGGAGGTAGAGATGGTCACGAAACTCTACAGCAGTTCATGAACTTTCTTAACCCTAAGTCACATGATCAGACTAGCCACGCCTACCCTGGAGTGGCTGTGTTCTTTCTACCATCAGATCCAGGACAGGAAGTGGACATCACTAGAGACTTCAGAGTGAGTACAGTATAACCCGGCAGGTTGAACTCGGATAGATTGCGTCCGCACTCGATCTGCAGAGATCCGGTTTTGGCGAATGTGGGTTGAACCAACCCACATATGTATGTGGGTTGAACTGGGTTGAAACCGGGTTCGCTTTGGCACCGCCACATGTACGCACACTAGAGACGTTCCCTGAGCCCTCAAGCGCTAGAGAAAGACTTAATTTGTCAAGAAGCTCTCGTGCTATCGTTATAAACGCTACCTTGGACTGCTGCATGGACCTGACTCACATCGATCCTGGTCGAGTGCGGACGCATGCTAACCGAGTTCAACCCGGGTAAGTCGGGTTTGATTTCAACCCGGATTAGACCCGGGTTGTCAGTACGAACACGGCTTAAAAGTTACTATAATCTACATTGTGTACTAACTAGTAGTGAATACTAGCTGTAGTATACTTAGTGAATTCTTGCATGCACCTGATCATGCAGGTAACTAACATGATTGGTTATGCTGTCGGAGAGACAGTAGTGTATACTAATACAGTGACTGAGGAAGAGGAGAGAGAGGAAGAGAGTGGCGGAGCAGTAGTACAGAGACAGAAATCATCTCATCTCAGCTGCTATGAGGTGGTGACTGCATGGGTACATCCCAGGTATGGTAATCCAGTCCCTGTATCTACATGTATGTATCTCTCTCTCTCCCTCTCTCTCTCTCTCCCTCCCTCCCTCCCTTCCCCTCTCCCTCTCGCTCGGTCCCTCTCCCACTCATAGTTATAGAGGACTCAACTTCAGTATGCACATGTACTATGATATTGCATGTCAAGGTAAGAATGTAATCACTACTTATAGCTTCACGTTATGTGACTTCTATAGTTCCAAATGTATTTTTCAACTTACATCAATTGTGATTTTGTGCCAAAAAATTAATAATGTTGCATGTTAAATTGTATCGTTATTGTTATTATTCTATAGCACCTGTGAGGATAGTCATGTGTGATATGGTGACTGGTAGTCTAGACAGAATCATCAATAGTGGGCTGTTTCCGTGGTTGCTATGGCGACTAGGAGTGACTCGCTACATTATATGGAAACAGAAAACTTCGTATCTTGTCACAACCCAGGTATAGGCTAGTCTCGCGCGCCAAACCCAACCCAGGGGAAGGGTCTGGTAAAACGCTATAGAACGAGTTGTGCCCATTGCCAGGGATTCGGGCAAGCCAATCAGATTGAGTTGTCACGAGCGCGCTCGTACTAACGAGTAGCCATGACATGCAGGACGTGCGCTGCGAGCACCACGGTAGACTGAGCAGCTAGTTCAATAGAGACGTAGGTTAAAAAGCGCTACCATGGCTCGTGTATGCCATGCAGCTCGTCTTGGGTCGTACGGTCTCAATGCAGTGCGCGTAGGTACTAGTGCACGTTACCATGGCTACGGTGCATATTTCACATTCCTGTGGCACAACGCGTTCAATAACGTTTTACCAGACCCTTCCCTTGGGTTGGGTCTGGCATGCGAGACTAGGTATAGGCTGCATATTAGAATACAGCTATCATGGAGTTCCTTTCATTTCATTAGACCGGGACGAAGGAGCAGTTTGAACAGATAATGTTTGTGACTTGGCCAGTTCGTGTTGGCCTGTGGTTGTATCGATCATTATCTCGTGTTACTAACTGGTGGAGTGGAAATACCAGCTCTATACCAAGAAGATTTGTGTTATGATACAAATATTTTACATGTACTACAATTTTTATGACATTAATATTAATTTGACAGTTAAAAGTCATTTATTTTTAGTACATTCGAAAACAAGATTGTGAAAAGGTAAGTAATGCTACCTCTCTATTAAATAATTAGCCACAACTATCGTAATTAAGGAGCTACAGCGCTTTGAATAGATCTTGCAACTCCACAGTGAAAGCGGAAGTAATACGTTGACCAATCAAACACGGTTGGTCACGTGTGGGCCTGCATCAGAGAATGGCAGGGTCGAGCAAGCTAATTTATTCTGACGTTGATCTCGTAGGGTAAATCAAAATAATATACATAGCGACTTTCTTGGTCAGCTTCGTCTTTAGAGGACAATTTCAACGGTAAGTGTGTTGCGGAATAGATACAACCATAGTTAGATGATGCAGTACAAGTGGATATGCAACGGACGCGTATACGGGAAAATAAACGGGCATTGCTGTCACTGCGAAAGAGATTCTGCTGTGGCGTGTTATCTGGCGCGACTATAAAGGCCAACTGAACAGCACAAAACGAAGGTACAACACTTGTATACAGCTTTGTATTGTGCACTGATACACTATCAAGACTAAACACGTGCTATGCTGTCTGTAATGCCGCTAACATGGCGGTCAATGGCTTGATTTGGTACCTGTTCGCCTACTCCCATTTTGCCTACTTACAGCCCCAAAGGGACGTTTTGCCTACTAGAAGTAAGCAACCTGAACCCTAAAAACCTTCTCCTAACTGTGCAAAGTCGGGAGGGTGTCCTAAACCGGGCCTTCGGCCCTTGGTAAGCCTAAGGATCGTCGGGAGGGTGTCGTAAACCGGGCCTTCGGCCCTTGGTAAGCCTAAGGATCGTCGGGAGGGTCGTCCTAAACCGGGCCTTCGGCCCTGGCTAAAGATCGTCGAGAGGGTCGTCCTAAACAGGGCCTTCGTCCTTCACTGGATCTGCAAGCTGTCCCGACGATCGACTTAGTTAAAAAAAACTTAAGTTTTCTGGGGAAAAAAATTAAAAAATAAATTACTAAGTACTGAGCGGGAATCGAACCCTGAACATTTGCACTACAAGCCACCGCACTAAACCGCTGCGCCACCGGAACCAACTGACCGAGCAGTGCTATAAACAAGCCATTATTTTTTTTTTTTTACAATATATATGTGATATAAGGTGAACTTGAGAGACTAAAGTGACTGAGAGTGACAAAATAACACAGCATAATGATAATAATAGTAATTATAGTGATTCTGTACGCGCGCGCGTAGATAATATTAGCCGCCAAAGGCGGCTTGCGCACGTGACTATAGGCAAAACGTCCCTTTGGGGCTGTAAGTAGGCAAAATGGGAGTAGGCGAAGTGGGAGTAGGCAAACAGGTACTATCCCCAATGGCTTTGTGTGAGATTACTGGCTTACTGGGGTACCAGACTGATGTAAGCTAAGCGTTTTACAATACCATAGACATTCGACCACTGGGTAAACTACATTATGTGAACTCATAATAAGCAGCATTTGGTGTAGAAACGATTTTTATTGTTTTTTAGTCGACTTCTTTGTGTGAGATGATTTGTATGAGCATTATAGTAGTCCATGGTCTGTTCTGTCGGGTAAACTACTAGCCTTTCTATAATAGTCACCTACAAGCATTTTAATATGCATTTAAGAATAGTGATAATTGTGAATTTTTGTATTGTAGATGCCTACCGGACGACCGAAAAAGAAGCAAAAGAGTGTTAGGAGCAAGTCTGGTAGATGTAAAAATGACGAGTGTTCCCTACAGCAGGCTAACAAGGAAAATGTTCAGCCAGATAGCCAGATAAAGGAAGGAGACTTGGTGATGGAAGAAGTGACGAAACAGATTGTCAGTATAATATCAAGACCTTAAGACCATGAATGTGGAAGCAAAGGAGTGTATTCAGCTACAGACAGTGTGACGACCACTTTGTAAATGGAGAAGAACTATAATAATTATTATAAGTGTTGTTATTAATAATAATTAAAAATTTATGGCAATAATTATAATAAGCTGTTTCCTATTTATTCATTTTGTTGAAGTATTCCTTTCTTGTACTTTCCTAAGTAAAATATTCTTTACAAATGATGAGTCTGCTGCTGGCCATGTCGCACCATGTGTGCAGAAGGCGTGTAAAGTATACAAATCTCGTATACTACGTCCGTGTTATCCGTGGCAGTGACTGTCCCACGCGAAATAATGATAATTTTTGCGGACATGTTGCGTATCCACTTGTACTGTATCATCTATGATACAACTACCCAAGATCTTTCGTTTAAGCTACCTTGCCCCACCCTTACATCTTTTAGTTTTTGCAGTACAGAGAGATGAAGATGGAGAATTGGTTGGCAAAACTATTCACCCAAGAAAGCACCAACGTGATCAAAACAGCATCGCTATCATTCTTGAGCATCATTCAGTTAATAATGTAAAGAAATTGCGACTGTGGCGCACAAACTCTGGTTGCAATACGCATCAATGTTGTCCAATCACTGTAACAGTATAAAACTTGTTGCAGCTATTTTCAGTAGATTGTTCTGGAATATTACTTGCCTTGATCTGGAGTGTAAACAATGCACACCTGAGCTCGATATCATGTACTATAGCGCGATGGCAAACTGTTTAAACTATCCTGCATACATTCCATTCGTTAGTGGGCGTGTCGTATGTCAGCAATACGTCATATTAAATTAGCTTGTCGTACCCCCTTATTGATTGGTCAACGTAAGAAAACGTGTTGTTTCAGCTTTGACTGTGGCGTTGCAAGATCTATTCAAAGCACTGTAGCATTATATACGTTATACGTTCATTACTCTACGTCATTATTGATACAAGGTACTGTAGCTGTATGTACATGCAAACGGCGCCTCATGCACGTGCGCTTTGTGGGCGTGGCACACCCACAAACAACAATTCCATATTTGTCATGTAAATACGATAACCAGAAACAAATGGCTGTTCGCCGGGTCACTCACAATCTCCTAGTACGAGAGCTCAGTCAAGTGGTTCACTGGGATGTGCTGGGTACATATCTTGGACTGGAGGAGAGTGAAATCACAGAGATTGAACGCGATCATCAGAGCAATGCTCGCAGGAGAATAGTAATGCTGGCAAAATGGATGGAGAAGGATGTCGATGCATCCTGGGAGAAGGTAATAGAAGCACTAAAGAGCATGTCACAGACAGGGCTGGCAAGAAAACTTGAAAAAAAGTACTGCACCTCTGAGTCTACTCCACCACCTGCCGGCAGTGCTGGCCCATCTATGTCTGAGCCAAAAGTAGCTAGTCCTGAAAAAGAACTGCTGATCGACAGACAGGAGTTGATTGCAAAAAAAATTGAACATCTTGAAGATAAGTATCTTTCATTGGTAACAGATGCAGAGTCAGCCATGCAGGCAGAAGCTAGTCCATCATCGTTAAAATTAAAGAGATTCTCACTATATTACTGTACAAAGCGATTGACCACGGTTGAAGAGCTTTTTGATGAATTAGGGAGGTTCAATTTCTTAGACTATGCATTGCTTGAAAAGATGGTCAAATTCTTCTTGAGTTCCAACTCAGTAGTAGTTGGTGATCTTCGTTTCTACCTCAAACAGTTAGCCAAGTTCAAGTCTTCAACAACCCTGCGGCAGTTTATGGATAAAATTGAGAGAGCTCAGCAACCACACAGCACAAGACAAGGATTGTGTACCATTACACTTCGCCTTGTAGGAGGCTGGCTGGACAAAACAATAGACGATCTAGAAAAACTCTTGAAGGAGGTTTTCAAGGACAAGTCGTATGTCCTTAATCACCTCAAGATTGTACGAGGATCGATCATTGTGACCTACTATTGTCCAGTTTCAGAGGCTTATCATCTCATATTCTTGGCATGGACATGTGCAAAGACTGAATTTGGTTTTTTCTTGATGCTGGCTGGAGTCATGGAAGTAGTCGTTGGTGGTATACAGCTCTTTACTGATCGAAAATTGGAAGAAATTCATGATTTCGAAGATTCTCTTGCTGAAACAGTGATCCGTGACAGGCTAGATATAATGAGGTTTCTATTGAGCATCAACACCAACCCTAATCCGACCAATGATAGAGGGCAGACAGCTCTGATGTATGCAAGTCATTTCAACAAGTATGAAATCGTTCTTCTTCTTTTGAAAGCTGGTGCTGATACTAATCTACAAAGGAATGATGGCATGACAGCTCTTAACATGTCAAGTCAAAGAGGTCACACTGCAGTTACCAAGGCTCTTTTGAATGCCAATGCCAATCCTAATATCCAAAGATACGATGGTGTAACTCCTCTCTACATAGCTAGCCAGAAAGGATATTTTGGCATAGTAGACCTACTCCTAAAAGCCAAGGCTGATCCTGATCTCCACTCAGATAATAATGAAACACCTCTCCTTGTAGCGAGTATGAACGGTCATGCAGGAATCATTTCTCTGCTCCTGAAAGCCAATGCCAATTTTAATTACCAGAAAACAAAAGGTGTGACACCTCTCTACATGGCATGTCAGAATGGACATACTGACATCGTTATTCTTCTCTTGGACGCAAATGCTGATCCTGATCTTCAAGCAGATGATGGTACAACTCCTCTATATCTGGCAAATTATAACAGAAACATGATTGCCATTACCCGAATTCTGGAAGCCAAAGCTAATCCTAACCTGACAAAGAACAATGGCATTACACCTCTCCTTGTGGCATGCGCACACATGCTCACTGATGCCATAGTGCTCCTCCTTGAGGCCAATGCCAATCCCAATATCCAACGTGATGATGGTGCAACACCACTCCATCTGGCATGTACGAACTATCACATCGATGCAATATCTCTGCTTCTGAGAGCCAAAGCCAATCCTAATCTTGTTACAAAAGACGGTGGCACTCCTCTTATGACAGCATCTGGCAAAGGTTACTCTGAAGCTGTTCAGCTACTACTGGCCAGTGGAGCTGATCCTAATTTACAACATTCTAATGGTTTAACTGCTCTTATGTTAGCCTGTTTTTCAGGATCTTTTGAATCTGTTGAACTACTGGTGACGTCTGGTGCTGACATCAGTAAAGTGGGACCACAAGGACTAACTGCTCTTGGCATTGCGGCTAAGAGAGGCAACAATGACATTGTAGATTTTCTACAAGCAATAAAGCTCAGTCGGTCCTCAACTACCTCATCTGTTCTCACAGTTAATGAGATCGCTAGCAATGTAGACAACAAGAAATTGGCCTTAGTAAACCGAGCTATGGAGCAAATGGTTGTCAAGAAAGCCGAGATTCTTATTACCGCTGAATATGAGAAGAAAGTAAAAAAGTCTGATCTTCTATCAAAGCAGTACAAAGAACCAACAATATACTAACAAGATAATAATTATGGACATAATTAAATACGTTTGCATAAAAAATTATTTTTTCTATCATTGATAACATCTTATGGTTACTGCAATAGTATACTACTGCATGATCATAGACTTGAATTATATATAATTTTTATTACTAATTGATTGGGGTGCGTGGTCAAATCATCACGTACACTACTATTATAACAGTCATGCACTGTTCAAATGCCTGAGTCAGCTCGGTCAAGTAGAGTTGTATGTCATGTTCATCAACAGCATGGTTGGTTTTCAAAGCATTATAATGTTAGTTGTCTCTTATCTTGTTATGATGGATATCATTAAACCATGCATTGCATTTGATAACACGTGCATGTATACCAGACCCATGCAGGACAGGAAGTGTTTATATAGACATAATGCACTATTATAAGGGGGAGCTCAGAGTGAGCACAATACAAATCATGGGCTATGTCTACACACTATCTCACGAGTACATGCATGAAAGGTACTTGAGAGAAGAACAGAGAAGAAAGAAAACTGGAGTAGCGTTTCGTGCTGAAGACTCCTATTTGAGTTCTCCACAGCTCCGTGGAGATTATGAAATAAAGGTAGACTAGCTGGTCAACTAGCCTCGTCCCCATGCAGGATCTCCGTGGCTGTGGCTCGATTGCGTTGGTCACCCGCCCACGCAATCGAGCCACACCCAAGGAGAGCCTGCATGGGGACGAGGCTAGTGTTAAACAAACAATGCATGACAAGCCTCGCCCTCTTATAAACCTCACAGAGTATGCGAGGTTTATGTTCACCTGTTTGTGAGGTTATGTGAGGTTTAGTATGTGAGTATGTGAGGTTTAGGTTCACCTGTTTATACTCATCAGCACTGCAGCACAGCATTAACATGCAATTCTTAATTCTTATCACAGAAAGGTATTATAATTATATATTTAGCTTGTACAGTTGACAATTGTGAACAGGAAGTGGCTATGTTCACTCGTTTTAGTATAGCTGTAAAGATGATAGTTAGCAGGGCTGATCTAATAAGCTGTGTTAGAGTGGAACAATTATCATAAAATGAGGCTTTGTATTTGAAACGACATGAATCTTAGTAAGTGTAGACCCTTCCATCCATACGTCTGTGCTTGTTGTACAGTATAATTTGTAGCCACGTAGTGATTGCTCACGTAATACAGAGTCCGCTGCATGCAGAGCAAGTTCAGCCAATTTGGATTTGATAATAAATACATTCACGCATAATTATGTTTAGCCTTGTGTTCTACTTAGCATGTCTACTGCACTGTCATGTACATCATCTAGTTACAGCTATAAGAATCAATTTATTTGGCTTGTAAAGTTGACAGCTGTGAATAAGATAAAAAGATATAACATAGCTATAATATTGTTGACAGCAGTATACTCACCTGTTTGTTAATCTTTTCTGCCACAAATTTGCCAGCTGGCTCCTCACAAAGTATTTCCAGTAGCTCTTTCATCCTCTCCACTGGTTGGGGATGAGTAGTTATGTGTGTAGTACAGTCTTGAAGTAGCTTTACAGCCTTCTTTTCCTCAGGAATGCCGGAAGTGGCAATATATCTGTTGGTACTATCACCAATAAACTCAGCTTTGTAGAGGTGTGTTGCCATGTTAGATGCATTTATGCTCATAACTCTGAGTATCCCAACATGTTCACTGGTCATTATTTGCTTGACTAATGTGAGCTGTGTAGAAGAGAATGACTCCTCTTGCATAGCTGCATGCAGGATTGAATGTATTATCTTCTTAATCATTTTACTTACTTAGTGCAGTCTTTTCCCGCTGTTCTTGAGTTTTATTCTCTTCAATAGCCATTTCAAGTTCCTTAGAGAAAGTAGCAGCCAATTTTCGGACATTTCGTCTGGCTTCTTCTGTCGTAAGATTTTCTTCAAGATACTCGTATAGCTCACTTTGTGTCACCTTCATCCTCTCGTATGCTACTCCACAGATGTTCCCCAGAGCAACCCAACGAGCATAGTAATGCATTGCTTGCATTTTAAAAGCATCCGTTCCCCAAACTTCAGCTCTTTCTTCTTTAGGTCTTTTCATAGCTACTTCCATCAACTTTCTCATCTTTTCCCCACCCAGTTCTTTGCAATGAGTCTCCAACTTCTTCCAAAAATCTGCTATTTTTCTCATGATATTGGATAGTCCTTTTAAACCTCCAATGGCACTGTGGAGTGACTTGATTGCTGCTTCAGTGAGGACACTTTCTTCTTGGCAGTTTTCCATTTTCTTTGAAAACTCGGCAATATCTTGCAGTAACTTGCTGCGACTTTTTCGCAAGTCACTTATTTCCTGTAAATGCCTTTCCATGTCTTGACGAGCGACTCTAATTCGTTCATCTTTTCTTCCAGTGAAGAAGTTATGTATTGCGTCAAAGAAACCGTCATCACGTGATTCAATAGCATATCTTGCATCAGCTCTGGCATACTGCTGCTCCTGAAAGGCAAGATCCTGCTCAACACCAGTATTTTCTGTTACTGCTCTAGCTTTCTCGATCTCGGCCCTTTTTTTCTCTTCGTCCAAATCATCTTTTCGTTTCTTCTCTGCAGCTTTAGTTTTAAGGGTGTCTTCATGAGCATCTTCAACTCGACCAGACTCTTCTTCAAATGCTTGTGCAAGTTTTTTAGCTGCTTCAGCCATTCCCTGAGCCTCAGTAGCTGTTGACTGAAGTACACCTAAGGCTATGTCTTCCATACCATCACTTAGAAACTGGTATGTTGATTGAAGATCTTCAAGAACAGTTCTTGACTTCAGTTTAAACTGCCACACCAAGTTAGTTGACTCATTGCAAAGCTTTGACACATTAATTCCAACGCGACGAACCTTTATCTGCAGGTCAGTGTATCCAGCCACTCCATTGTAGGCAATCCTTATAAATTTGCCGACCAAGCTAAGATCCCTTACTAGAGATTCAAGATCTGCGCTAGCCAAAACAAGATCTTCATGCTCCTTTACTAAAGCTGTGTTGTTTTCTGGTATCTCTAAGACGTTGTAATCTCTTCCTTCGTATTTTACAATTGGATCAAAGCGTTTAGCCATGATTAGTTCCTTGGAATAAATCAGTAGTGAATATACAGTCAATAGCTTCTTATATAGATCATTGGTTGATGTTATTGCATAACAATAATCATGCTGCTTGCTTGATTCTTGGAATTGTTTATTGTAATGCATTGTCAGAATATTTTCTTCATGAAAAACATTTACTGTTTTCTCAACATTTGTCACTATGAATGATGCATTCTTGGAAATTATGCATTCCAGCCATGAGATATGAGTTGAATAAACACAACTAAGACTATTATTGCCTTCTTGGAAGTTGGTATCCTTTCTAAGAATAACATGAAGCAAAGTTAAAAAGACTTGATCGTGCAAAAATAATTATTGTTACTAGGCTAGGACGGACAGATTTCCCGGCAAAATGTCTGACCTAGAAGATGATAGGGATAGGACAGCGAATGATGATGGGAGAGATCGGCCAAGTGATAGTGAGACTAATGGTGATGACGATGACGAACAGGCCAAAATATTTCCACTTGTTGCAAAAACGTCAGATCGCCTGCAAACAAACCCACAAGAAGCACAGCAGTATCTAGAGAAACTTAAGGCAATCGTACCAAGTACTATTGACTCGTTAAAAATCAACAAGGAAAAACTGGAAGAAAAGAAAAATGAACTCGAAACTGAAGGAGAGGCTATCCAAAGGAACATCAACTCGTTGCAGCAAGCTCAAAACTCACTGAGGAGCACCATTGATTCCCTCAATGCTAGCAAATATAGCTTGCAGACATCTTTGGACTCAGCCAACAGTGCTCTGAGTCGTGCAGAGAGTGATAAGCGCAGAGCAGAAAGGGAGAAAGAAAATGCAGTGACAGGAACAGTAGCAGGTGGTGTTGGAGCAGTCGTATTGGGCATATTCTTCCCTCCTAGTCTGGCTGTGACTGTCCCTGCTGTAGCTGCTGGTGGATCGATATCTATCTCAAATGCTAACAAGGAGATAGACAGCTGCAGAGACAGAATATCAAGTATCAGAGGATCGATAGCTGAGAAGGAGCGGCAAATTAGTTCAGCAAACAATGACATAGCTACCAACCAGTGTCGTATTGCAGAGTATGAGCAAAGTAAACAACAACAACAACAAAAACTTGGAGAAGTGAAGAAGGGTAGTGTGTTTATGCAGAAAGCAGATTACTTCTTCGGAGAACTAAAGTCAACTGTTCAATGTGGACAGAACCGAGCGAACCGACTCCATAGTATTGTGGAGCGAGCTAATCAAGAGGAGCAGTACACTCTACTGGACAGTAGAGGTGTGAAGCTAGTGGTTCGATCATTTGCTGCAGCATGGGAGGAGGTTAGCAAGGCAATGAAAAATGATCAAGAAGGGTTCATGAAGATAACTTTTGTTGAAGTGCCACACTTAGAGCCTAACTGTGATGAAAGCTAGCTACTTGCAGTGTTCTTAAGTAATGTCATAATAGCTGAACATGCAGTGTTAGCTCATAAAGTAGAATGCAGTGCTTGCTTCATGATCATAAGCCAATAATGTCCATTGTTATGTGCAGTATAATTCTTTTTAACTGCATAATGAGTGATTTTGGTGAATTGTCAAGAATTTAACTTATTATTAAATTTAATGTGATTATAGTACGTGAACTGCAGGCTCTGCACTCCTAAATCAAAGTCACTATGGATTTAGTGCGAGTTGTCATATGACCCTCTACAATTAATTCCCCACTGTAATTATCATTAATTATACCCATCACATTTAAAGTTTCACTGATGCTGCTAAAAGTATTTAGCCCCATCCACGCATGAAAGTACCAATGATTTTTGATCGATAATTATCTACAGCATACAAAAAAATTATGTTCTAATGAGATTCTAAGTCAAGATAATATTATCATTAATAATACCATCAGAACTATCACTACTGGACCATGTGTGAAGGGTAGCACACCAGCAGCTCCTGATCCTATGCATAATAAGAAAAAAGCTGATCAGTACATGAATTCATAATTTATTATACTCGTGAATTAAATCTCATCAACAATGCAAGTTTGGAAAAATCACTGATCGCGAAAAATTTTTGAAGCAGTCATTTTTAGACTAGCTATTATGGTATCATCTGAAGTATCACTGAGCTATATGCTAACCAGATAGTTTATCACAGCATGACATAGTCTGTGTTGGAGTTTGTGAACTAGTGCAGTGATCAGGCTCCACATAGGGACAGTCTGCTCTTATAAACGCTTGTCTTATAGGAGTATCCACTCCAGCAGAATTCTATAAAAGCATACAAGTTACTTGAACTATAAAAGCGCAATTTTATCAGACTCACACTATCATCAGAGCAGAACTCTCTCTCGAACGTCGCTGAGTCCATAGCCGATTGAAAGTCCTTTATTCTCGATGGACTCCAGTCAATGTCAAAGCCAGTGTAGATACCACTGATATTATCTTGATTGAGTGCATTAAGTATTGGATTGATTCTTGAACCATCATTCCTATGGTATTGCAGTATACTGAGGTCAGTCTTATTGCAGCACTTACAGGAACATTTTCTCTAGGAAAGCTCTGTGAGCTGTGTCAGGATCAGGGAATGATCCACAGTTGGTCAGGTCTGTCCGTGGGTAGTAGTACAGCAGTGCCTGACACATCTCCTCTCGTGTACTTTCTCCTCCCTAAATAAAGGTTTTTGGACATTTTAAAAGTTTGCTTTATTCTATTATCTTGCATCACTCACTGTAGTAATTTTAACTCGATTTCTACTGTTGTAAAAGCATTGAACTTGGATAGTATCTCCCTATTGAGTAATTACAAAATTTCATAAGGCACATAGAAACAACTGTATTAAATGATAATTTATGTACAACTGACTTTCAATATTTTAAGGGATTTGGGAAGGTTAGAGAGTTGCTGTCATTTTAAAGAGAACATATCACAGCTGAACATAACTGTGTAACTGGTTGGTCACCTGGAAGTCAAAGTCATAGGTTGGATTATTGTCAATTGGTGGTAGCTCCTCCATCGCACCACATTGTTGGTCCCGTCTGAAATGCCTCACATTAAGCGCCCTGCCTAATAATGATAAAAGAATACATTATAGTTTATAGTGATATAACTGCTTCATCATTCAGTGAACTATCATGCTACATAACTGACCAATGAGATGAGTGTGTAGAAATGTAGCGAACACTGTGATACCACCATCAGGGAAGTACTGTGGAAAGCAGACACATTCTATGAATGGATAAACAGTTTACATGTAAATTAACCTGATTTGGTTCATCACCATAAACTAGTTGCTCAACACTCTACTAAAATATATTTCTAGATTATTGAGACACATTGCATATTTTTGGGACAGACGGATTCTTTAGTAGCATTCATTGTTAAAATCCTAGCATACATACAGCCATTTTATCTTGCTTTGTTTTCATCACTGACTTGGTCTATGCAGGATGATTGACAAGTTGCTGTATGCATGAACCTCTCAGCATTTGGTGGTACTATCATCAGTGGTATAATAGGTTGAGCTATGGATATCCCTCCTGCCTCATGGACTGGTTTCTGCTTCGTATAGAAGAACTGGATACCAGAACTATCCACAATTCCTGAGGAAGTCAAGGTTAGCTCATTATCATATCACACTGTTAACTAGTATAAATTGAACAAACACATTGCTCTCACTAACCTGCTGTCGAGTCAGGATTGTCATAATGTACTTCTAACATTATTTTGAATGGACGATTGACCCCTCCGAGTGGAAAAGCAACATCTTCTGGAAATGTGTAATTCTGCACCAAAACGTACAAATTAATTTATTGGAATGTGGGTATTATGCCATACTGACCTCGCCTCCAACTGCCCAAGCTGAGATGATCTGTCCACCAAAGCAACCAAAGAAGGAGCCATTAGCAATGACATCACACAAGCCATCGGTATTGACATTCGAATCTCTCGGGCATATGAAGACAAGCATGTGATGCACATATCGGCGGTTCTGTTCAGGTATCACTGGAGCTATCTATAGAACAAAATTAAAACAATTTTAATACTGCATTACGCATAAGAACCTTGTATAGGTATATTGGATTGTTCTGCGTATCTGCATCGGAAATGAGAGAAGGAAGGATGTGTATCGAACAGTAATAGGTTGTTTCTGAAGCGGGGACTGAGTACTGTAAAGATAAATAGCTGATATGCAACAAAATATTTATGTATGATGACTCACATTGCTGTTTCTGATGGTGAATGAGTTACTGTCTGATGGAATGGTTCGTTCAGTCAGTCCGCCTTTGAGCAAATTAACACTCCTCGACTGTCTAAATGAGTGATATGGAAGACTCTGCTGAAATTCATGCAGTCTCTGGATCCTGGTCATTGTAACTTCCAATAACACGAGCTGTACCACTCTGACATATGCAACATGAACGTTGTGATATAAGTTGACAACATGCATGCATTAACTGACAGTTATGGTTAGGTCAGAACTGTCACAGCTGGTGATGTAGCGCCAAAATCGCAGAGTAGTGTTTCCTCCCTCCTCTACTCCATCAATCAGAAACCAGTTCTGCTCTTGGTCAATAGGTGGAGTGATTCTATCTGTGCCTGTGAATCGATCCTGCATTCAAACATTTTAGCTTCATACTTTAACCAATCGTAACATTCTAATCATTTAACTATAGATCATTCTTTTAATTTCATGCTCACATGAAAGAATGCTTGTCCATTGCTGTCCACCCATCCTATCACTACATCTGAGCGCGGCATCTGTCCGTTTGGAGACACTCCGAATCCAACCCATCCCGTGGTGCCCACGCGAACCGCGAAGTCGATCCGTTCCGTAGCAATATCGAAACTCCAGAAAAAGTGGTAGTTGTCCCCGAGTTGTGCATTGAAACGGTATTGATTCGAAAGAGCAGTAATGTCACAACGACAAGACGTCAGTAGAGTGAAGAGAACGACCCAAATTGCATCCGGTACACTAGACATTGCTGCATGCTATGGTGCTGTCGGCACTGAATCTATGCCGGCTCAGTCACAGTGCGCTTCACGAAACACTTGACCAGTCATTTCCCTAACTGGAAAAGAATTTAGCACCAGAATTTTAAAGTACTGCAGCAGTAATCAGAGGCCGAAGCGTTTATTAGTGCTAATTCACCCACCATTTTAAACCTGCATTTGAATTTCCTGCCATTTTGCATCAAGCGAGCCCCGCCTCTAAAAATCTTCAGGACCACATGAAGGCGAAGGAATCACAAGAAGAGCTAAAGAGAAGATCGCTGCGCTCAGGGCACGGTGGAAAAGAGACAAATGGACCGTCAAAGGGGAAGAGTAAGCGGCAAGATGCTACTTCAGGAACTGAATGTGGTGGTTCGGCTGCTGACAGAAGCTTTGCTGAGGGCGTCGTGTCGACTCTGTTTCACGCGATCGTGGTCTGTTACTACTTGTTAGTGTTGTTCGCTGAATTAGAGGCTCTGAAACCAAGACCAGAGGCAGTCCGTGTGATAGGTGGGACCACGTTTGGTGGAAGATGGAAGTTCCTCACGTACATCAACCTGGTACGTGGGTATGCCGGAGAATTAGAGTCTGTTGGTTTGAGGCAGCTTGTATCGAGAGGAGCTAGTGGGTGTGACTCACTGACCACTAGAGGTTCAGGTTGAGTTTCCCGAACCGATAGTGGGAGGCACAGTCAGTAGTCCTGAATGAGCCTGTATGTATTGTATCTTTTAGTACATACATGTGGGTGAACGTTATATTGCATAAAGTCTCTTTCTTTCTGTTCTCTAGAGGATACAGGTGGCGTTCTTTGTGTTATCTCTGCTAGCTGATATATTTCCTCGTGGTGGAGTGAAGCGATGGTTGCAAACACTATCTGACCACGTCTTCATATCTATGGTCTTCCCTCTCACTATGGTGAGCTAATTAACAGGGAGGCAGGGAGAGAGAGAGAGAGAGAGAGAGAGAGAGAGAGAGAGAGAGAGAGAGAGAGAGAGAGAGAAGGAGAGAGAAACAGAGGGCAGGAGGGAGGGAGGGAGGGAGAGAGAGCGGGAGTGAGGGAGGGAGAGAGAGCGGGAGGAGGGAGAAAAAAGAGTGTGTTTTTGTGTGCAATAAACGTGGTAAACTAATCTTTTATTCCAGCCATTGATAGAATGCCCTGTTGTAGACTCCATACTATTGTCATTTATGCACTTTTCAAATCTTTCAATGTTTGTGTGATAATGTACGTACCATGTATGTGTTATTAAAACATCTGGTTTCAGTTTGTGTCATTTTATGATGCTGTAATGTAAATATACACTTGCACATGTCCATGTGTTACGCAGATGCTCTAGTTCTGGGTCTCTTGCTGTAGGTTGTGTTCTGGTTCTTCTGGGGAATATACGCCATCGATCGTGAGCTAGTATATCCATCATTCCTCGACGAGTATGTACCATACATACTGAACCATGTTTGGGTATGACACTCACTTACTCATTCTCTCATCGCTCACCCACTAACTCACTCATTCACTAATCATTCACTCACTCACTCATTCACTCATTCACTTATTCACTTATTCACTCACTCAACCACTCATTCACTCACCCAATCTCTCTCTCTCTCTCTCTCTCTCTCTCTCTCTCTCTCTCTCTCTCTCTCTCTCTCTTCTCTCTCTCTCTCTCTCTCTCTCTCTCTCTCTCTCTCTCTCTCTCTCTCTCTCTTCTCTCTCTCTCTCTCTCTCTCTCTCTCTCTCTCTCTCTCTCTCTCTCTCTCTCTCTCTCTCTCTCTCTCTCTCTCTCTCGTGCCGAGACAAAAACACCCACGAACAGTCGTGAAATTCTCTGGCAGGTGCTTTTGAACTTTGTTTTTAGCGAAACGGCGATATACATTCCGCGAGTTCTCGATCGTGATCCTTTGTCCATGCTTTGTCAGCTAAGTGTTAGACGCCATTAGTGTGATTGCGCAATACGCACATGACCAAGCAGTGGCTAGCGCACCGTGACCTAGCACTAGCTTGACTTGAGTATAGCCGCGCCGTATGGAACACGGAGAACACATATTGTCTGGAGTCGTCCGAAGAACTTTAAGGTCGTGTGAGAATCAACATTCTGCGCTCGCCAGATCAATATAACCGCCGTATGGTCTACAAACAAGTGTGGGCGGGGCTCGAATGCATGCCTAGCCTGCATTCATGCACTACTCTTGTGCGTAGGCGACCTGATATACAGCATAACAATTATTTTTTAGCTACAAGTTTAAAATTTGTTAATAAAGAAAAGCCATCAATAACAGGAAAAACTAAACCAATGGTGGAAACAAAGACGGCTCAGTACATGCATGATATTGAAATGCACATCACTGAATAAGAAAA
>OZ024785.1:15260101-15266601 GCA_964017065.1 Haliclona indistincta | reverse complement strand
TGTCACCTTCATGCACTAATGTGTTCAGTCTCTGATCATCCTCCATCGTGTGAATAAAGACAACAGAGACTGAACACATTAGTGCATGAAGGTGACACTTTTCACATCGAGATTGAATGAAGAAAATCCGTGTAGACCAGCTAATGCATTCTCCCTAACCTCACAGAGAGCTAGCAGCTGCCTAGCATTGATGGATCCATTAGCAAACAGGTACAGGTGTCCCCTCACAGAGGAGTAGAGAGAGGAGTTGAACGGGTCCCGACCCAGCCTGAACACACTCCTGAACTCCTGTAGTCATGTGACAACAAAGAACAAGTCACATGATCACAACAAATGTAAGGTTGCGTACATTTTTCCGTCCTTTGTGCAGTAGTGCACGGAACAAGTCCTGAACCTGTTCCAGCTCGTCCGGGAATGAGTCCTTCATGTACCGACATGCACTCTGAGAGAATGATAAAAATAAATAATAATAATTTTTTATTACAAAAACAACAATCGATAACTTGTTAAATTGTGCAAAATGACAGAAATACTCAACTCTGTAGAACTCACTTTTATCAGAAAGAGCATCGTGCTGTTGCCAGGAGCAACCAACTGATGGACAATCTCATTGATCAGGCTCCTAGATGGATGATAGCAGCAGTAACCCCACCGTGAGTTGCAAAACTTGTGTGTGTGTGTGTGTGTGTGTGTCCCGGTCGAAGTCCAACCCCTCCTCAAAGTGGTGACCGGGTGGAAACGGGGTGATGTACCGTATGTACTGACCGGCTAATGGGGCTATGGCATCACGTGTGATGACTAGTATGTCTGTGAGTTCAGGGCGCCGATCGATAGCGCCACTTGCAACGTCCGTTACACATCCCTCCGCGGAGGATTTGCATACCTCCCGGAAGGGTATTAAATATGCACATCGTAGGGCAAAACAAAGGTATACTGCTTGGTATTTTGGCACATGGAACGTGAGATCTTTAGTTGATAATACAGGCACTATCAATACGGCAAGATCAAGATCTGAAAAGAACCGTTCGGAGGATAGAAGAATTGACTTGGTGATTAGGGAGTTGAACCGTTACGATATTACAGTCGCTGCTCTGCAGGAGACTCTGTGGTTTGGGAAGCACGTTTATCTTGTGGGCGAGAGTGTGGTGATAACATCTGGTCGTGAGACACCCCAGGGACATCAATCAGGACAGAGGGGTGAGGGTGTTGCTGTTGTTCTCACTGGCCCTGCAAGAGAAGCATGGAGAGCTGGAGGCGAGCAATGGGAGTCATGGGGATCCAGGATTGTCATGGTCTCCTTAGGAGTGGCTGGCGAGAAGACTAGTCGTCTACATGTTTTTTCTTGCTACGTGCCAACCTTTGGAGCAACGAGAGCTGAGAAGGACCAATTTTTTGACCAGCTGCAACGAGCATTA
This sequence comes from Haliclona indistincta, assembly GCA_964017065.1. Lineage (NCBI taxonomy): Eukaryota > Metazoa > Porifera > Demospongiae > Haplosclerida > Chalinidae > Haliclona > Haliclona indistincta. Next base: position 15,265,186 of record OZ024785.1, on the reverse strand, counting down.
GATGCGATACCATCAGATGATTCTTTTGTACTGTTAGGAGACTTCAATGCTCGCGTTGGGAGTAGGAATCTTGGAGCAAATATTGATCAATGGGGAAAGACAAGGGGCCCTCATGGCTTAGGAGAGCTAAATGCTGCTGGTAAAGAGCTGTTCCACTTCCTGTCTCTGAATAATGCTACCATTTGTAACACATGGTTTCAGAAGAATAAAATTTACAAGAGCACTTGGCAACATCCGAAATCTAAAAAGTGGCATTGCATCGACTACGCCATCGTCAGTGCGAAGGACAGAAGAAAGTGTCTTGATGCTACTGTCAAGCGTGGGGCTGAGTGCAATACTGACCATCAACTACTGCGTATTAAGTTAAGAATGACCAAACTCTATGTCAAACACAGCCGGTCGTCTAGACTAACCACCAGGTTTGATGTCTCTAAGTTGACTGATCCACTTGTGGATGAGAGTGGGAAGGACACTCCTCGTGGTGCCTTTCAAGATTTAGCCAGTGGGCTAGCTGTGGAGGAGTGGAAGGAGGATGGGTCCGTCGACGAGAAGTGGAATGCTATACGCTCTGCATTGACTGGAGCAGCCAAGGAGGTTCTGGGGGAGAGGAAAAGGAGTGATCCAGATTGGTTTGAAGAAAGCGCTGCAAAATTAGAACCTCTCTTTCAGAAAAGACACCAGCTGTACGTCAAATGGCTTTCAAGTGGTCTTGCGTGTGACAAGCAGAAATTCTCTCAAGCTAGAAGTGACGCACGTAGGGCTGTGAGAGCAGCAAAGAATGCCTGGTTCTCTGAGAAAGCAAAAGAAGCTCAGCAAGTTAGATTTGGAGGAAAGAAAGTTTGGAAATGCATAAGGGATATGCAGCATGGCAGAAGAGGTCTTATACCATCAAGGCTTGGTACCATACTCGATGAAGAGGGCAACGTGTGTGTAACAACAGATTCCCAACAACAGCGGTGGAGGAGGCATTTTACGAAAGTCTTGAATCTGGAGAGCCAATTTAATGTAAATGAGATTATGAAGGCAAGGCAAAGACCAGTACGACACGAGCTTGCAGAGCTACCAACAATGGAGGAGCTAATGAAGGCAATTGGCAAGGTCAAGAATGGGAAGGCTGCTGGTTCGTCCGGGATCCTACCTGAGATGATCAAGAAGCCTGTAGTGATGTTACTTTCCTTGAACTGTTATTGGACATGATACAAACTGCGTGGAAAGAGAGCAGAGTACCGAAAGACTGGTCGGATGCTGTTCTGGTCCCAATCCCCAAGAAAGGTGATCTCAAGAGCTGTGATAATTGGAGGGGAATCGCACTTTTAGAAGTGGTTGGGAAAGTTGCTGCAAGAATCATTCAAGGAAGGCTTCAGGATCTGGCCGAAGAGGAGCTGCCTGGGTCTCAATGCGGATTCAGGAAAGGTCGTGGCTGTTCTGACATGATCTTTACAGTGAGACAACTAGTTGAGAAGTCATGGGAGCATAAAGCAAAGTTTCTACTAGTTTTTGTAGATCTGAAGAAAGCCTATGATTCCGTCCCACGCGAGGCACTGTGGCTGGCATTGAGCAAGCTCGGAGTCCCAGAGTCACTTATACAACTCATTAGCTCTTTCCACTGTGATATGTAGGCCACAATTAGACTAAACAATGATGCTCTAGAACCAATTGATGTAAACAATGGCCTGCGCCAGGGGTGTACAATGGCTCCTGTACTCTTCAACCTGTACTCATGCCTAGTGGTAGAACGGTGGAATGAGAGAGTGAGGGACCTTGACGGTGTTGGTGCGTACCTAAGGTACAAATATGATAAAAAGCTGTTCAGAAGATACACCAGAAATGCTGATGAAACTGAAGTAAATGAATGCCAATTTGCTGATGATGCAGCTCTCCTGGCTACAACTAAGAGAGGAGCTGAGCTTGCAACCATTGAGTATATGCGTGTAGCTGAAGACTTCGGTCTCACTCTCAGCATACCAAAGACAAAAGCGATGGCAGTAGGACGATTGGTGACTGAGGAGGACAAACAAGCGCTTGATGTGGGTGGTGCTGAGATCGAGTCCGACGAAGTGTTTCAGTATTTGGGCTCCCAGGTTGATCATACTGGTAGAGCGACTGTAGACGTTGAGAAACGCATAGCGCAGGCATCCAAAGCATATGGGGCTCTCAAAAAGGCAGTATTTCAAGACCATGACCTTACTATAAGCACCAAACGCAAGATATACCACGCATGTGTGCTATCAGTACTCCTCTACGGCTCTGAATGTTGGGTCCCCCTCAAGAGGGATCTTAACAAGATTGACTCATTCCACAACAGATGCGTGCGAACCATCCTTGGGGTTTCTAATCAACAGCAGTGGAGCCAGCACATTACATCATTTGACTTAAGGAAGAGATGGGGTGATAAGGAGAATGCAAGCATGAAGGTGATGAATCGTAGACTTGAGTGGCTTGGTCACCTAGCTAGAATGCCAGACTACCGTACCCCTAAAGTTTGCCTCTTTGGCTGGCTACCCCAAGCACGCCCACAGGGTGGCCCTAGACTGAGATGGAGAGATGTGATCAGGAAAGATCTGCGAGTGATGGGTATAAAGGAGGATAAGTGGTATGATGAAGCTGTAACATCTCGGTCAGGGTGGAAAAGCAAATGCAGAGAAGAGACTCAGAGCCTTATTGATAAAACCAGTAGCCGTCAACTACCCCCAAAACAGATTGAGTGCAAAGACTGTGGCAGGTTCTTCCGAAGAGAAGGTGACAAAAAGCGTCACAAGTGTGTTCTAGAACGAAGCAAGCCTGTATCTGAACAGAGTGGTGCACTTCAGTGCACAAAGTGCAGCCGGTGGTTCAGGAGCCGTGGAGGGCTCTCTGTACACCGCTGTAGGCCTGGCCAAGCAAGTGACTCCTGAATTTTGCCCTCCCCCCTAACGGGGGGCTGCGTGACCGTTTATCGGCAGCAGAAAGGAAGGAAGGAAGGTGTGTGTGTGTGTGTGTGTGTGTGTGTGTGCGTGTGTGTGTGTGTGTGAGTGTGTGTGACCTAAGTTGATCAGCCGTTATCTCAGGTGGTAGTAGGTTAGACAGCAGGTCCAGTCCGTGTGTAATGAGCTCTTCTATATTATGACCAGCCTCAAGTGTGTCTATAATATACAAGAGAGTATACTAACAATATCCTGACATGGTTACTATAGTATCCTGAGATGACAGACCTTGTGTTATTTCAGTATATCCAACAGTAAACTCATCTTCTGCTCATCAGAACTCCTTACACTATCAATATTCCGAACCTGCACAACAAATTATGTAAACAGGTCAATAATAGTGGTCTTACTAAGTCTTGCAACAGTGATAAAAGAGTAAAGCAGAATCATTTCAATGGTGGACGTACACCGTACTGGCGTGTTATTAGGTGCATGCGTTTGTACGTGAAAAAGAGCGCTTTTTTCGACAAAGTATATTGGGAACTGCAGCAAAACATGCACTTAACAAGCGAGTATGCACCTATACGCGGGCTGCATTAAGCACAACAAGGTTGACGCTTTCCACTAGTAGTAATAAAACCACAGTATTTTATCAATAAAGTCCCTACCCTGGTACACAACCATGCACTCTACTATAACCTTGTATATTACGATCACATGTCATTGTTGTATTGAGTGACTAACCAGTTTAGGTACCACAATGGCGCACAGCTGGAAAGGTGTGGACATGTTATGAGTGAGAGTGAGTATGGAGAGATTGAGCAACTGATGAGCTAGAGGTTTAGTGTCTGTGTGCCAGCCAGGAGAGACTGCCGGGAGAAGGAGGAGGGTCCTCACCAAAGAACCTGAACAATGAAGAGAGAGAGAATAAATGGTCAGATAAACAAGCACAAAAGAAAGAGAGAGAGCTTGGAGGGAGAGAGAGAGAGAGAGAGAGAGAGAGAGAGGGAGGGAGGGAGGGAGGGAGGGAGGGAGGGAGGGAGGGAGGGAGGGAGGGAGGGAGGGAGGGAGTGAATAATTGGTTGAGTGAGTGAATAAGTGAGTAAGTGAATGAGTGAATGAGAGAGAGAATGAGTGAGTAAATGAGTTAATGAATGAGTGGGTGAGTGAGTGAGCGAGTGAGTGAGTGAGTGTCATACCCAAACATGGTTCAGTATGTATGGTACATACTCATCGAGGAATGATGGATACACTAGCTCACGATCGATGGCGTATATTCCCCAGAAGAACCAGAACACAACCTACAGCAAGAGACCAGATCTAGAGCATCTGCGTAACACATGGACATGTTCAAGTGTATATTTACAGCATCATAACATGACACAAACTGAAACCAGATGTTTTAATAACAGATACATGGTACATACATTATCACAAAAACATCGAAATATCAACAGATTTGAAAAGTAGATAACTGACAATAGTATGGAGTCTAAAATAGGGCATTCTATCAATGGCTGGAATAAACGATTAATTTTGTTTACCACATTTATTGCACACAAAACACACTCTTTTTTCTCCCGCCACCCGCTCTCTCTTTCTCTCTCCCTCCCTCCCTTCCTCCCTCCCGCTCTCTCTTTCTCTCTCTTTCTCTCTCTCTCTCCCTCCTGCTCTCTCTTTCTCTCTCTCCTTCTCTCTCTCCCTCCCTCTCTGTTAATTAGCTCACCATAGTGAGAGGGAAGACTATAGATATGAAGAAGTGGTCAGATAGTGTTCGCAACCATTGCTTCACTCCACCACGAGGAAATATATCAGCTAGCAGAGATAACACAAAGAACGCCACCTGTATCCTCTAGAGAAAGAAAGAGACCTTATGCAATAACTTTCACTCACATGTAAATGATTAAAAGATACAATAAATGCAGGCTCATCGAAGACTACTGACTGTGCCTCCCACTATCGGTGTGGGAAACTCAACCTGAACCTCTAGTGGTCAGTGAGTCACACCCACTAGCTCCTCTCAATACAAGCTGCCTCAAACCAACAGGCTCTAATTCTCCGGCACACCCACGTACCAGGTTGATGCACGTGAGGAACTTCCATCTTCCACCAAACGTGGTCCCACCCATCAGACGGATTGCCTCTGGTCTTGGTTTCAGAGCCTCTAATTCAGCGAACAACA
>OZ024785.1:15192601-15255101 GCA_964017065.1 Haliclona indistincta | reverse complement strand
CTGCTCGCTTTTGCTACCATCGTCTACAGCAGAATCCATTGCCTCTGACATTGCAGTAATGTCGACAATGAATAATATTTTTATTACAAAAAAAAATACTATTGCCAGTGTACTGAATAATAATAATAAATCACTACATTTAAAAATGCAATTGTTACAGCGTCTACTAAGACTACTGGATTTAAGTTGCACCTTTGTACCCGATTCAACTGAGTAGGCTAGTTAGATCAGACCTGCATGGTGTGGAATAGATTGACAGTTCAAATTATACAAAGCTGCGTTCAGTCAGTTATAAGCTCCTTTGGCGAGCCTTTGCACGCTGACCGAGACTATGTAAAGGAAGGGATCCCCATTCTCACGAGGGGATCCCCATTATACCGTGAGGATGGGGATCCCGGGATCCCCATTCTACCGGTAGAATAGGGACCCGGGATCCCCATCCTCACGGGATCCCCAAAATTTTATGACACCGGCATAGACTCAGTGCCGACAGCACCATAGCAGCTATGTCTAGTGTACCGGATGCTATTTGGGTCGTTCTCTTTACTCTACTGACCTCTTGTCGTTGTGACATTACTGCTCTTTCGAATCAATACCGTTTCAATGCACAACTCGGGGACAACTACCACTTTTTCTGGAGTTTCAATGTTACTACTGAACGGATCGATTTCGCTGTTAGCGCAAGGACTACGGGATGGGTTGGATTCGGAGTGTCTCCAAACGGACAGATGCCGCGTTCAGATGTAGTGATAGGATGGGTGGACAGCAATGGACGAGCATTCTTTCATGTGAGCATGAAATTAAAAGAATAATCTAGTTAAATGATTAGAATGTTTATGATTTTGGTTAAAGTATGAAGCTAAAATGTTTGAATGCAGGATAGATTCACAGGCGCAGATAGGCTCACTCCACCTATTGACCAGGAGCAGAACTGGTTTCTGATTGATGGAGTAGAGGAGGGAGGAAACACTACTCTGCGGTTTTGGCGCTACATCACCAGCTGTGACAGTTCTGACCTAACCATAACTGTCAGTTAATGCATGTATGTTGTCGACTTATATCACAACCTTCATGTTGCATATGTCAGAGTGGTACAGCTCGTGTTATTGGAAGCTTCAATGACCAGGATCCAGAAAGTGAATTTCAGCAGAGTCTTCCATATCACACATTTAGACAGTCCAGGAGTGTTAACTTGCTCAAAGGCGGACTGACTGAACGAACCGTTCCATCAGACAGTAACTCATTCACCATCAGAAACAGCAATGTGAGTCATCATTATACATAAATATTTTGTTGTATATCAGATCAGCTATTTATCTTTACAGTACTCAGTCCCAGCTTCAGAAACAACCTATTACTGTTCGATACACATCCTTCCTTCTCTTATTTCCGATGCTGATACGCAGACCAATCCAATATACCTATACAAGGTTCTTATGCGTAATGCAGTATTAAAATTGTTTTAATGTTTTTTTCTATAGATAGCTCCAATAATACCTTATCAGAATCGTCGATATGTGCACCACATGCTTGTCTTCATAATTATGTCCGAGAGACTCGAATGTCAATACCGATGGCTTGTGTGATGTGATTGCTAATGGCTCATTCTTTGGATGCTTTGGTGGACAGATCATCTCAGCTTGGGCAGTTGGAGGCGAGGTCAGTATGGTATAATACCCACATTCCAATAAATTAATTTGTACGTTTGGTGCAGAATTACACATTTCCAGAAGATGTTGCTTTTCCACTCGGAGGGGTCAATCGTCCATTCAAAATAATGTTAGAAGTGCATTATGACAATCCTGATTCGACAGCAGGTTAGTGAGAGCCATGTGTCTGTTCAATTTATACTAGTTATGCCTCGGTGGGCGGAGCCACGGGGCATACGGTAGTCGGTTTGTGTATGTATCTGTCTGTCTGTCGGCAGGATTTATCGTCGCTCGCTGAAAACTAAGCGCTGAAACGTGCAACACAAGCTAAAATCGATATTTGCTCGAAAATGAATTGTAAGGATTTTGGTTATAAGGCTCTGTTCGTGAGTTACTGCGTCACCTGGTTCGGTTTTGTAGCGCGCGCTGAAAGCTAAGCCCTGAAACTAGCAATGCAAGTAGAACACGGTATTATCTCGCTTTCTATCATGTGAAATCTTTATACGAAGCTTAGTTCGTGAGTTATGGCGCTATTTACTCACTCGCGATTGATCATGGCTGTTGCTGGCGATCTGGAGTTCTTCAAACGCAAAGCTATCCACAGTTGACTACCTAGAAGCTGATAGGTTAGAATTTTACTACAGGATAGCAGTGCAGGTCCAGAGAAATCATGTAAGCAAGCTATGGAAGCTATCTAGCTCGTGGTATGCGTGTGCTGTGCTAAACACTGTAGACACGCCCAGTTGAATTGTGGTTAGCACTGATTGGCTTCTGATTGCATAACTAAAGCACTGCATTGTGATTGCTGTACAGAAATCCTGTATAGATGCATCTACAGTTGCTGTGTTTGTGGAATGGTGGATAGTTACTGTACAGGAATTGTGCTATAGCTTGTATAATAGGTGGAGTTTACTGTAGCTAGTCCAGTGCTGTGTACAATGGAATTCCACCGAGGCATCAGCACCTTTGGTGCCTAGTTAACAGTGTGATATGATAATGAGCTATAATCTTGACTTCCTCAGGAATTGTGGATAGTTCTGGTATCCAGTTCTTCTATACGAAGCAGAAACCAGTCCATGAGGCAGGAGGGATATTCATAGCTCAACCTATTATACCACTGATGATAGTACCACCAAATGCTGAGAGCTTCATGCATACAGCAACTTGTCAATCATCCTGCACAGACCAAGTCAGTGATGAAAACAAAGCAAGATAAAATGCCTGTATAATAATTATGCTAGGATTTTAACAATGAATGCTAATAAAGAATCTTACTGTTCTAAAGATATGCAACGTGTCTTAATAATCTAGAAACCTTTAGTACAGTGTTAAGCAACTAGTTTATGGTGATTAACCAAATCAGGTTAATTTACATGCAAGCTGTCTATCCGTTCATTGAATGTGTCTACTTTCTACAGTACTTCCCTGATGATGGTATCACAGTGTTCGCTACATTTCTACACACTCATCTCATTGGTTAGTTATGTAGCATGATAGTTCACAGAATGATGAAGCAGCAATATCATCTATAAACTATAATGTATTCTTTGATCCTTATTAGGCAGAGGACTTAATGTGAGGCACTATAGACAGGACAGTCAATGTGGGGCTATGGAGGAGCTTCCACCAATTGACAATAATCCAACCTATGACTTTGACTTCCAGGTAACCAACCAGTTACACAGTTTTGTTCAGCTGTGATGTTCTCTTTAAAATCACAGCAACTCTCTAACCTTCCCAAATCACTTCAAATATTAAAGGTCAGTTGTACATAAAATTAATTATAATTACTTTAATGCAGTTTTTTTCTACCGTACAGCTAGAAATTTTGGTGGATTAAAATTTTGGCGAATTTGGCGAATTGGACTGTAATCGCCAAATTTTTAATCGCCAATCTCGATAATAATTATGCGTGGGTGGTATATGCTACACGTGCTTGGCGTCGTTCACGTGCTTAGAAATCTTCCTTGGCAAATGCCCGACAGTCTTCTCCGACTTGATAACAGCACTGAACAGCAAAGACATCGACACGATTGCCAACCTCTCGAATACACTCCAGTTTTTCCCCCTTGGCGGCTTTCCAGATCTTCTCGTACTCGTGGTATCCACGGACCATAGCATCTACTTTGAAGGTATCCATGCTAGAACACGTGTAGGGCGTTTGTAGGCTATAGCTAGGGCGTGTGCTCGATCGGAGCGGCGTCGACAGTACGTATTGTACCGCGTGTGCGTCATCGTAATTAGTAATTAAGTGGGTGTGTTTTCCGCTTCATCATTCATTCGCCAAAATTTTAATCGCCAAAATCGGTTTTTAGGCAATTCGCCAAAATTTTAGTCCACCAAAATTTCTAGCTGTACGGTATGTTCCAAAAATAATTTATATAAAATGTTGTAACTACTCTATAGGGAGACATTATCCAAGTTCAATGCTTTTACAACAGTAGAAATAGAGTTAAAATTACTACAGTAAGTGATGCAAGAAAATAGGAATAAATCAAAATTAATTTTTTAAATGTCCAAAACCTTTATGCAGGGAGGAGAGAGTACACGAGAGGAGATGTGTCAAGCACTGCTCTACTACTACCCACGAACAGACCTGACCAACTGTGGATCATTCCCTGATCCAGACACAGCTCACAGAGCTTTCCTAGAGAAAATGTTCTTGTAAGTGCTGCAATAAGACTGACCTCAGTATACTCCAATACCATAGGAATGATGGTTCAAGAATCAATCCAATACTTAATGCACTCAATCAAGATAATATCAGTGGTATCTACACTGGCTTTGACATTGACTGGAGTCCATCGAGAATAAAGGACTTTCAATCGGCTATGGACTCAGCGACGTTCGAGAGAGAGTTCTGCTCAGACGATAGTGTGAGTCTGATAAAATTGCGCTATTATAGTTCAAGTAACTTGTATGCTTTTTATAGAATTCTGCTGGAGTGGATACTCCTATAAGACAAGCATTTATAAGAGCAGACTGTCCCTATGTGGAGCCTGATCACTGCATTAGTTCACAAACTCCAACACAGACTGTGTCATGTTGTGATAAACTATCAGGTTAGCATATAGCTGCAAATGCATAATTATTGTTAATCATAAACTACACTGTATAGAAAATGTTCATTTCAGTACTGCAGCACCGTTCAAAAAGATTTAAATTGATTAATATTCTATGCTAATTTTATTTATACATTCTACATTAATTTTGATACAGAATCAAGAGCTTCCACAGCAACTCATTCTGCACGACTAATGATGGTTCTGATGGATTTGGTCATGATCTGCATCCTCAATGTTTAACTCACTCATCAACATACCATCATTTAATATTATTTGCGTATAAATTTCCTGGTTGATGAATTCATGTAATTCAGCATTAAATATTCGTAAGTTGTTCTTCTATTGTATATATACATGTAGCATTAATTAGAAAATACGAACAGACACTAGTGTAAACTTATACAGTAAAAATAATAGTGTATAACTAGTTTACGTACTAGTGTACTATTAGATTGTGTACCAGTGTAAATAACAATGTACAAAATTGAAAGATAATTTTTATTAGGATAAACCAGGTAAAACTATTGGAGCTGTACAATAGCAAACGCACTATGCATCACGTATAATTTATTCATCGCTATTGCTGTAGATGTGGCACTTCAATGAAGGTAATTTTCATGAACCCTTCATGGTCATCGGCCACAATTTTTTCCGCCAATTCCCATGCTTCGGCAAATGACTGGGCTTCTATCTTCATCCCTTCACTGTTCAGTAAGACATACTTCTCCTCCTGTCTGACTGCTACTTCAAAATCATCGAGTAGATCTGCTGTTGCATCTTGTCCACTTTCAACAGCAATTTTTAGCTTTACAAAGTAGCTAGCTGCTTTTTGCATAAACATACTACCATTCTTCGCTTCTCCAAGTTTTACATGAAGTTGTTGTTTACTTTGTTCATACTCTGCAATGCGACGCTGGTTGGTAGCAATATCATTATTTGCTGAACTAATTTGTCGCTCCTTCTCAGCTATCGATCCTCTGATACTTGATATTCTGTCTCTGCAGCTGTCAATCTCCTTGTTAGCATTTGAGATAGATATCGATCCACCAGCAGCTACAGTAGGGACAGTCACAAGCAGACTAGGAGGGAATAATACTCCCAATACGACTGCTCCAACACCACCTGCTACTGTTCCAGCTACTGCATTTTCCTTCTCCCTTTCTGCTCTGCGCTTATCACTCTCTGCACGACTCAGAGCACTGTTGGCTGAGTCCAAAGATGACTGCAAGCTATATTTGCTAGCATTGAGGGAATCAATGGTGCTCCTCAGTGAGTTTTGAGCTTGTTGCAACGAGTTAATGTTGCTCTGGATGGTCCCTCCCTCAGCTTCCAGTTGCTGTTGATTCTCCATAAGCTTGTCTTCAGTTTTTTCCAACGAATTGATAGTCACAGGTACGACATTGCTGAGTTTGTCTAGATGTTGCTGTGCTTCTTGTGGGTTTGTATGCAGACAATGAGATGCTTGTGCAACTAGTGAAAATATTTTAGTTTGCTTGTTGACAACAACATCATCAGGTGCATTATTGTCAGAAGCAACTTCTGTGTGAACTAGGTTAAGAAATAAAGGCTTGTATTACACAAACTGTTTATTTTAGCACATAGCATATGCATGGCAGTGAATAATTATATATACATGTGTAAGAGATAAAAATATTATTAATAAATCCCCTATAATAGGGCAGCATTGAGTAAAGAAAAGTGGTGCATTACTACTAATTTTATGGCTCTTGAGGGCATGATGATACATGATGATATGACATGATGATACAAAAGTGTAGATCAACAAAAGTTGGTATAATCTAAAGGCGCGTTCACATTGAATCCACTTTTGAATCCCCAGAACCGCCTATGCGAATTGGAAGCGAATTCAATGCGCATGCAATTGCGAGCGTTATTACTGTACTGAGCAAATAGGGTGCGAATCACGCGGGTCAAAAATTTAAAGCTATAGTACACTCTACGCCGGCTCTTCCCCCTTCAACGAGGCTTCAAATGTCCATTACGAAAGTTTACTAGTCTGCCAAGCGCCTTCTATTCGCGACGGTGTGCAGCCACGCGCCAAAATTTTCAATTTGCTTCCCGGCAATCTACTTTCAGGACGTTGATTGAACGCAATGCGCATTCGAGTCGCATCGGATTCATGGGCATTCGATCCACTTTGCAGAGTCCATGTACGTGAACGCCATGGCGCCTTTAAAGCTGTATGTGATGTGTAGATGCATGCATACTCAACACTCACCGTTTTTAGCAGCCATATGTACTTAATCTAGACTTCACGAGTTCGCCGCTCTAAAAATTGCAAACCATCCGGTCAGGCTCAAGTTTTATAAACTGAGCAATTACTGTATTCCAAGAAAACTGTAAATAAACAACAGCCAGGCAAATGAATGCATGAATGGCATTGTTTGCCAAAATTCATTAACCAATTTTGCAATGTAATAGTTTCCGAGAAAAGTATAATCATAGACTAAGTTCTGCCATAAATACATGGTACAATCCATCTGAACATATATTATAGCATATTTTCCTAAACTAGGTGTCTTTAAACAAAAGTACATTCAGTGCATGCAACCGGCATGGATCGTCGCTTTGACCCTACCGTAAAATATGAAGATGAGACCTTTAATATATTGGAGATACCAAGCAGCAGCTCAGCTCTGGTTAAGAAGCACGAAGACCTATTTTCAGCTAATGAAGACCTTAATTTCCTCGCTTCAGATCTTAGCTTGGTCGGAAAGTTCATACGGATTGCCTACAATGGAGTGGCCGGTTACACTGACCTGCAGATACAGATTCGTGAAATCGGAGTTAACGTGTCGCTGCTTTGCGATAAGTCAGCTAATTTAGTGTGGGAGTTCCAACTAAAGTCAAGAAGCGTTCTCAAGAAACTGAGAACAACATACCAGTATCTGATTGATGGTATGGAGGACGTAGCCATTGTCAAGCTTCAGTCATGCGCAAAAGTAGCTCAGGGAATGGCCGAGGCAGCTGAACAGCTTGCTGCAGCGTTCGAAGAGGAGTCCAAGCGGGTCGAACAAGCACATGGTGACACCCTCAGAACTAAAGACTCAGAGGAGAAAAGAAAAGAGGATTTACAAGAGAAAAAAAGATTGTACAAGATAAAGAAAGATAAAGCTGTGGTGGAGCATACTGCAGTTGAACAGGATCTTGTATTTCATGGTCAGCAATTTGCCAGAGCTGATGCAAGACAGACAGCTTACGAAACACAAGATGAAGGTGTCTTTGGGGCAATAATTAACATTTTTACTGGACAAAGAGATAAGCGAATTGGAGCTGCTCGTCAAGAAAAGGAAAGACATTTACAAGAAATGAGCATGCTGCGAAGAATCCGCAGCAGGGCGTTACAGGACATTGCGGAGTTTTCAAAACAAATGGAAAATTGTCAGGAAGAGAGCGACCTTACTGAAGCAGCGATTCAGTCACTGCACAATGCAATTGGAGGTTTAAAAGCCCTATCTAACGTAATGAGAAGAATATCATCATTTTGGACAAGATTGGAGAAAAAATGCCAAGAACTAGGTGGGGAAGAGATGAGTGATGTGATGGAAACAGTAATGAAAAGACGTAAAGAGGAAAGAGCTGAAGTTTGGGGATCAATTGGTTTCAAGAGAGACGCCATTTTATATTACTTTCAATGGATTGCTCTGGGCAACGTCTGTGAATCAGCATATGAGAGAATGAAAGTGACACAGAATGAACTGTATAGTTACCTTGCAGAAAATTTCACAAAGGATGATGCAAGACGAAATGTTCGACAATTGGCTGTTGCTTTCTCTAAGGAACTTGAAGAAGAACAAAAGGATATTGCAAAAAAGGAAACTGAAGGACAACGGGAAATGAAGGCACTCAGTAAGTAAAAATTAAAATTAATGTTAATAATAAATCTATGCTCCTCCAGAGGAATCATTCTCTCATACATTAGTCAGGCAAATAATGACCAGTGAACATGCTGATATACACAGCGTTATGAGCATGAATGCATCCAGTATGGCAGTACACCTCTACGCAGCTAAGTTTATTAGTGATAGTACCAACAGATATATTGCCACTTTCGGCATTCCTGACGAAGAGAAGGCTGTAAAGCTACTTCGGGACAGTACTACACACATAACTAGTCATCCTCAACCAGTGGAGAGGATGAAAGAGCTCCTGGAAATACTGTGTAAGGAGCCAGCTGGCAAATTTGTGGCGGAAAAGATTAACAAACAGGTGAGTATACTGCTGTCAACAATATTATAGCTATGTTATATCTTCTTATCTTATTCACAGCTGTCAACTTTACAAGCCAAATAAATTGATTCTTATAGCTGTAACTAGATGTACATGACAGTGCGGTAGACATGCTAAGTAGAACACAAGGCTAAACATTATTATGCATGAATGTATTTATTATCAAATCCGAATTGGCTGGACTTGATCTGCATGCAGCGGACTCAGTATCACGTGAGCAGCACAGATGTATGGACAGAAGGGTCTACACTTACTAAGATTCATGGTGTTTCACATACAAAGCCTCATTAATTTTTATGATAATTGTTCCACAACTTCCACTCTAACACAGCGTGTTAGATCCGCCCTGCTAACTATCATCTTTACAGCTGTACCAAAATACTAAAACGAGTGAACATATAGCCACTGCAGGCTAAATAATAAACCTTTCTGTGATAAGAACGAGTAATGCTGTGCTGCATTCTGCATCTTTGAGCATTATATGAGGGCGGGACTCATCTTGCATTGTTTTGTTTAACGCCCACTCACCATTGACCGGCTACCTTTATGTTATGATCTCCGTGGAGCTGTGGAGAGCTTAAATAGGGTCTTCGGCACGAAACGCTAGGCTCCAGTTTTGTTTCTTTTTGTTTTTCTCTTAAGTACCTTTCATGTACACGTGTAAATACCTGTAGATACAGTGTAGATAGATTTTGTGCCCATGATTAATAATGTATTTTTATTGTTCTCCGAACTCCCTAGTGAACTATGTCTATATAATACTTCCTATCCTGCATGGGTCTGGTATACATGTTTTATCACATGCAATGCATGGTTTATAAAGATATCCATCATGACGTACAAGAGAGACATTGTTAAAAAACCAACCACACTGTTGATAATTAAACATAACATATACAACTCTATCTGACCGAGCTGACTCAGACACTTGAACAGTGACCGTTAATAGTATAGTGTGATGATTGATGATCTGACCACCGCAATCAATTAGAAATAATTCAATTCTATAATGTAGTAGTATACTACTGTAATAACCATGGGATGCATGTTATCAATGAATTGTAGCTATAATTATAGTAGTCAATATTCATATAAAAATTTTTAATTATAAAAAACATATGCATTGATGTCAATATTATTCATAATCACCATGACTATTTTTGGTATAGTTTTATTGTTACTTCTTTGTACTGCTTTGATAGAAGATCAGACTTTTTTAGTTTCTTTTCATATTCAGTGCTAATAAGAATCTCGGCTTTCTTGACAACCATTTGCTCCATAGCTTGGTTTAGTATAGCCATGGTCTTGTTGTCTACATTGCTAGAGATCTCATTAGCTGTGAGAACAGGTGTGGTGGTTGAGGACCGACTGAGCTTTATTGCTTGTAGAAAATCTACAATGTCATTGTGGCCTCTCTTAGCTGCAATGCCAAGAGCAGTTAGTCCATGCGATCCCACTTTACACATTGCGATGATGTCGGCATGGTAACACCTCTCATCAACCTCCCTGTCTATTAATTATAGCTGACCAGGTCAATCATCAACAATAACCTCCTTGGTGGGTGTGGTCGTCATAGTAACTTGTATGTGTAAATTATACACAAGTCGTCACTATAGCTCGACGTAACTATAATCTCACTGTTCTTGAACATGTGTGCACTGTTAGACACTCTCACTAATAATCACTGCATGGTTTAGGACGTGGCATAAAAATGCTTTATCATTGAGCACAATAATAAACCAGTTGAATTGACACTGTTTAGTTATAGTATAATCTACAGAGTCTGTGCTGTGTCTGCTGGTGGGGGACCATGTGATCTGATGAGCTACTTACTGCAGTGATACCTGTTCCTGCATAATGTTTGATTAATACAAGTGCAGAGAGTGTTATAAAGATCATTACCTGGTGTGAGTAGCGTGCTGCAATATCACTAGCAACTCTGTGCTCATTCATGCTCTTCAAAGCTGAGATCAGGTCACTCCAAGATGCACTGGGATAGTTCTTTAACCATACATCAAACACTCTAGCTTTGAGTACACCTAATCCATACACATGATAGGTGACACGAATGTCCTCCAACTGGCTCATAGTGAGTTTCAGTTTAAGACCAAGAGTGTACCAATCTGTAACATCTGTGACTGCTTCAACAAGGATGATACAATGTCACATGATCTAAACAAGCTTCACCTGATGATGGTAGTATTGTACCAGATGTACTAGAGGGAACTACTACTGATGATGATGATGCTACTGATGATGGTAGATCAGCTGTGGTGGGTGGCTCAACAACTGAGGCTAAAAACAAAAATAAATATATTATGGTGATAACTCATCATCAATCATGTTAGCAGGCATACCTGGTTGTTTTTGCTGCTGGTGTAGCCAATACTGTTGTTGCTGGTTGAGTTTTCGTAGCTTGTCACTTCTATCACAATATGTTTTCCTGCAGTCTTTGTTGTACACACAGATATGGCGAGAACCGTCACAGGAACAGAGGAAGGCATCGTTCTTGATCAAGATGCCTGGTATGAAATGAAGCTTCTTCTCAACCTCAACAAGACTTTTCATTATTGCTGAACGAATGAAGGAGCAATCCTTGCTTATTTCTTCATCATCGTCAGCACAAGGGTAGTAGATCTCCAGCTGAAGATTCCGTTCTATCAGATAGACACACCCACCACAAACATAACGGATGCTCATGAGGTTACGATACTGACGAGACTTAAGATCTGCTTTGAAATCAGACGAGTTGAGTAGATGAACAACAAGTGTGGGTAGATAGCCCTTTGGGATGGGAACATCAACCGATCCAATAGCACGCTCAGTCTGAAGCGACACGATCCACAAGCTGGTGATCTGCTCCTTCTTTTGAAGGATATCTTCAGGTGCATGAGGCAAGGCACATGGGAGGAAGAAGCTTGTTAGACCTTTTCTCTCGATACGTGCAATAACACAAAGGTGCTCTAGTAAGTCGAGGAACACATCAGTGGTGAGTGGTGCTGAGAAGTGAAACGATGAATCCAGAATCTCTCGGGAGAATCTACCGTAATCTCTCAGTAATCCCTGGGCATCGGCTGGCAGGTTAGGGATGAAGATCTTGTCGAGCTTATTCTTATCAATAAAAGAGATGCCAATAAGATTGGACACATTGATTAGTATAGGCTTCACATCGATAAAAACTATGCTACCAAGCTTATCGGTTGAGAAATACATGAGGAGGTTTAGCTTATGGAAAAACGCTATGGCCTGTAGAGTTTCATCTCTACTCATTTGAAGACTTCTTCCAGCAGCAAGCACCTCCTCCAGTGGGATAATGGAGACCTTGTTCTTCTTAGCCTCATCCAGCAAGTGCAGTAGTAGACCAAACCACCTCATCTTGATTCTTGTCTTGATAGTGGTGCCTGGAGTATTGGTAATCTTTTCCTGTAGTCTCCGAGCTGCCTCTCGACGCTTGTCTGGATCAGTAGTGATTGCATTGACAGCAAAGATGACATCATTTCCTGCATCAATTCGTTCGGCTTCATAATCCTTCAATCGATCACGTAGTTTGGTGTTCTTATCAGCGATAGTCTCGCCCTGGCAGTCTCCAGCTTTGTCAGCAAAGGTGCCAACAATCATGAACTTTGCATGCTCTGATACATCTGAGCTGGGAGTGGTTGACAGTTGAAGTGATGAAATGCTCTTGGCAAGCTGCTCTATTAGCTGCAGGTTGGTCGGTTGGAGCTCTGTGTTGCTCATTTCAATCGGCTGTCCATTGATGAAGTAATCAAATTTTGGTTTAGAGTCCAGTCGCTCATTCAGCTTCACAGTGATAAGAAACAAGGAGCTGTTGCGGAGAAAGAGTGGTGCTACATCCATGAAGTGTGGCTGGCCTCCTGAGTCGATAGTCAAGACCAAGTGAGCTGTCAGGAACTCAGTTGATGCCTCAGCAGATGATATCTCAACAACTAGCTTAGCAAACACCTCGAGGTTCTCTTCTTTGTCATCACTGGTGACTTCAGTAGACTCATCAATAATTGATGGAGTACTGGATGCGGATTGCTGTGTAGCTGGAACAGAGCTGGGTACTTTACGATGACGAGGCTTCTTTTGATCAACTTGCTCTCTCTTTATCTCATCAACCTTGTGCTTCATAGCTTGACACACCATGTGGAGCATTTCTTCAGTTTGTAGTTTCTTTAATCTTGTGCCGTTGGCGTAGATGGTACCTTGTGTTATGGCACGAACAGGAGTCTCTACACAGCCGGTGCTGTTGCGGACATCAGGAGCAGGTTCACCGACTGATAGATTCACTACACATGTTTTACCACTACCAGGTGATCCATTCACTACCAGATTAGAGACACACACTCCAACCTCATGTTGAAATGCCTCTTGAGTAGCATCAGTATCAACTAGATCTGAGAGGAAAAATTACTATGAAGCAGCTATATTAACTTAACATGTACATGTACATGTATACAAATTATACAAGAGCACTGCATATTCAAGGTTTATTTACAATGTGATTTGGTAGCTAGCACTGTATGTGTTGAGTTGCTAGTTCAAATTGTATTGCACCACAACGTGACATAGAAAAAGAACATTTTCTATGTATTGATGGAATGAAGCACAATTTACTGCGTTACACTATAAACCAATCATAGAGAGAAGGAGCGGGTAACTACTGTAACCATAGATTTTATAGTACCAAGATAGGAAACGAACGCATATTTGCGTGTTAGCATCAGACAGTCATTGTTGAATGATTATTGCGAAATTTTTAGCGTGCCCACAAGAAATCCACTAGATCGCTAGAAATTGTCCGTTTTAAGCCAAGATGCCTGGTTTGACAGCGTCGTCTGTTGCTCTGGAAATTGCTGTACCGTTCAGAACCATCCATTTCCAATAGCTTACTGCCTTTCTACCTGCACAGCCAGCCGTGGAGACTGTGTGTTCTTCTGCGTGGTGAATATCCTACCTAAATAGCGAGCTAAAACTCGTTTCCTTGTCGCCCGTTAGATCTACAGACCAGCTAACCCTTCCAGTTCTACTTATAACTTTGTTTGAGGTGCATAATGCTATAAAAAGCTAGCTGCTGTAGCCACGGAGGCTTTCCTTAGACGCCCAGAAAAAAAATCAAACAGCTCGTCTGGGCGATAAACAGCCTCGACACAGCCCGGTACAGTTGAGCGCACAGCCATACAGTAGCAATTTACCACGAGATAGCTGAAGGTTAAAACTCGTTCAGCAGGTACTTACCATCTTTACAAGATGCTGTTTTTTGCTGAAAACAGGAAAAATGTAGCCACAAGTACGCTTGGCGGCTAGGTCAGTGACGCCTTCCACGTGCTAATAGTATACAGCATTGACGGGCCGCGGGAGTTTGCATTATGTGATTTAGCCCACACTACTTGTTTACTATAAAATCTATGCTTTAACCATCCTTATCAAATCTGTGCTCTTGATAGACTGTATAGAAATTATGATTGCAATATAATGCTATCATAACAGACCCTCACTACTGTAAAGGCATAAGTAGACCACATCAGGAATTTTATAGTCTCGTTCCCAGACCACACCTTTCCGATATGTTTCCCAGAGGGTCTGGCAACTTGCTTGACTTTTCTCGGTCTTAGTGATGTCATTGTCATGCGTTCAATAGCTACACGGATGCAATATGCGGACAAATTGTCTGTATACCAACGTCTGTGGTCACATGAACTACAGCACTAGACAATAGTTATAGACAAGGTCAGGAAGACATGATAGGTACTATGCTATGTTCCTTGGTGGCGCTCGAAGATGGCAGCACTCACAAATGTATAATGGCAAGTATAATAAATCGCAAATTATGTTTCCATACCTGTTGGTAGCGAAATCGCTCATTTGTGCCAGCTAAGAAGTGACTGGCTGCTTATTAGTAAACGAAGATTACCCTAGATGCTCTCTGTCATCGATAAATCTGAACACACTGCACTACCACCATATTGATCATGTGCTCAAAAGTATGTTAGTCATGTGAATTTTGAAAACAAGGTGATCTGATAGGTCATTTCCATTTTGTGAGAATAAAACGTCATCATTAAGACCGAGAAAAGTAAAGCAAGTTGCCAGACCCTCTGGGAACCACAGAAGAAGAGGTGTGGTCTGAGAACGAGACTAGGAATTTTAATACCACATGTAAATTTGATGCTTGAGTAATAGTAAACAATAATAATGAGATTCACAAGCATAATAATGAGATTCATAATGTACACAGTAATGACTGATGGTACCACCTACTGTAAGCATCACATAATTATATTCTCTGCTAACACCAAAACATACTGATCTGAAGATGCTACTGTAGTTGGATCCTATAATTGTTACAAGAAATGCTTTACAATTGGGTTGGCATGAGATAGATTACAAATAATTACTATTAAGTGTGAAAATTCATCTCTTGGATTTTTATTGGTTTTACAGCATATGTTCATTTTAGATTGATAAGTAAAAATCCAGTGTTACAGTGGAGAATTCTGATTGGTTCTGGAGATATACAACTAAAAATCATTTATAATGATATTCACGTAACAATAATTAGATTCATGAGCACTATTCATAGGCGTAGGAAGATGCAAATGAATGAGGGGGCACTGTTTTAAAACAGTGCCCCCTCATTCATGAATGTATAAGTAACAATTGCCCGATCTACATTACTTGTAGCTACATGCTCTCTTGTTCCTAGACTCAGACATGAAAGAAACATAAGCTAATACAATTACATGTACCACACAATTTAACTGCTGCTGTGTTGCATAAAAAGCCCATTATATTTACTATGCAGCTGCTTCTCTTTACAACATCATAGTCAATTTGCTGTACATTAAATTTAACTCACAATTCTTAAATTGAACAAAGTCTGCGGGTTAAAATGTTGAGTTTTGGGTTAAAAATAATACTTGGTCGCATGGTCATTATTGTTGGACAAGACACAGAATATAACTTTGTGTAGCTTTGATTAAGTAATGTCACGTGAATATTGTGCATTAAATATTGTGAACTTAAAAGCATAAAATTAATCATTAATCTCACCTGGTAATGCGGATACTGTTGTACTACTCGATGTACATGTAGACAACCATTCCCTTACGTCTTTGACCGTATGATTTTCTCCTACATTCTCAAGTGCATTTATGATGGTTTCCCAGGTAAACGGTATTTTATTTTCCTTCTTCCATTGATCGAACACATAGATGAAAAGTCTAATTGGATCTCTGGTTTGTTGCTCAAATGCTTGCAGGGTTGAGATTTTGATATTCAATTGAATGCCCACTTCATACCACTTGGTCGGTGTCTTTCTAGCTACAAGAGTCACCAGATCAGCCATGCCTACAGTAAAAAATTAAGAAATATTTTACGAAATTAAAGGATTGTATGGATGGAGTGGTAGATTGGTAATGGAAAAATCTGCCACTGGCCTACAATGCAAACCAACAAAGAGCTGGTAACATGGAATGGTAACACAATTGCTGGATACTTCATCCTACATCAGTGGCTGCTATATAAACAGGCTATAAGCTGCTGTTGTTGACTGAGAGTCCAGATTTAAGTCTTATCTGCAGCCACTGATGTCAGTAACATAGATACATATGTAAAAGAAAATTAAAAAGATTTCTATCGAAATCAAAAGGATGTAGGGTTGTGAAATCTACCACTGGTCAACAATGTAAACTAACAAGGAACAAGCATGGATTGGTAACACGATTGACTTGCTAACAGACCATAGATCCCTACATCAGTGGCTGCTGTAGTTGACTATAGCTAGTTCAGCTTAGCTTGTTGCTGTTGACTGACACCTGACGTGCATTCAGCTTGTGACAGCTTATGTACAGCCACTGATGTAGGGATCTATGGTCTGTTAGCAAGTCAATCGTGTTACCAATCCATGCTTGTTCCTTGTTAGTTTACATTGTTGACCAGTGGTAGATTTCACAACCCTACATCCTTTTGATTTCGATAGAAATCTTTTTAATTTTCTTGTTTGTGTCCTTTTTTTCTTTTTCAGTGAAGTACAGTTCAATACGATGCAAATACTGTGCCATCTTTGTTTCCACCATTGGTTTGGTTTTCCTGTTGTTGATGGCTTTTTTTTATTAACAATTTTAAACTTGTAGCTAAATAATTTGTTATGCTGTAGATATCAGCTCGCCTACGCATGCATGAATACAGTGCACACGAGCCCCGCCCACACTTGTTTACGGCGGTTATAATTATCTGGCAAGGCAGAATGGTGATTCTGCGCTTGCTAGCTTACTGTTCTTCGAAGACTCCCGACATTTATACGGCGTGGCGATGCTCAAGCTTGTGCTTGGTCACGTGCACTAACCACAGCTTGGTCACGTGCATATTGCGCAATCTCTATAATTATTAATGGCGTCTAACACTTAGCTGACAATGGATCGTGATCGAGAAATCGCGGAATTTATATCGCCGTTTCGCTAAAAACTAAGTTCAAAAGGCACATGCCAGGAGAATTTCACGACTGTTCGTGGGTGTTTTGGTCTCGGCACTGCTCACGTAAAGGTGCTAGGCGAGTGGAAGAAAGAAAGAAGAAGAAAGAAAGAAGAAAACGAAGATGACGAAACTCGATTTTCACCGTTTCCTGGTTCGTCACTTTAGTAACAATCTCGAGCAATCTCCTTGCTTCTGTAAGATGGGGCAACGCCAGATAGCAGATTTAAGTGTCTTTGAACGTATAAAATTCATCACCAGGCGAAATATCAGCGTTTGAACGCTAATACATTGTATGTAGTCGCCATCTTGTTTTCTCGTTCAACCCTACATAGGGAGACACTACCGTGTCTCCCTAATAACACTAAATCAGTACTAGCATTAATGGGGGTCAGGAAGCTCTTGTAAACGCATGCTACTAACTAAAAACATATCCAAGTTAATGTACATCATACTAGTTGATTTCTAAATGATTCCAAAAAGCCATTTGATGCCAACTCACATACAATCATTGACACAGTGCAGACAATTATAGATCTGTCTCCGAAGAAGACGAAAGAGCCTATCGGTTGCTGGAAACATCAAGATTGCTCCGTCAGTAACATAGAAGTGGACGCCTTCTGACAAGAAATTCAAGCATGGCTATCTTCACTTGAAAGTACACTCATCCACATCGACACTTCTACACATACATAAACGTGGAATTGTCAAATCTTGAGCAAAAAAAGTGCCAACCTGTAAACAGGGTCTAAACGCATGGAACAAAGCAGCCCGACCCACTGGTCAAGTGTTGCCCCGACATGAAGTACCACAGAGATTCCTCGAGCACATTGCTAAAGTGACGAACCTGGAACCGGTGAAAATTATTTCGTCATTTCTTTTCTTCTTTCTTCAAGAGGCCTGGCACCTTAACGCGAGCAGTGCATAGGACAAAACACTAGTCGTGAAATTCTCCTGGTATATAAGTGCCTTTATTTTAGAACTTAATTTTAGCGAAACGACAATAATATATTCTGATCTGTTGTCAGCCAAAAAGTCGTATGCCTGCTCTATAAGCTTGACCTTTCAAAATGGTAACACAAACTGTCCTTCGCCCATACAGGTCGTCAGAGCAGGAACGACCATGGCTTTACCAAACTAGTTTGTCGAGCTGTTACTAATGGCTAAGTTTTGGTGTAACGAGTTTATCTATAGCCGAGCCTGTAGCATAGCACTTGGGTGAGTAGCTAAAGACAACTAAAAGCGACCAGAATTCAAATTGAGCATTGTTCAAAGGATAAACAAATGATTATAGAAGGATAAGTCGGTATACATATTTGACATTAATTTTGTGATGTCTAATGTGAGTCTAAACATTACGGTTTAATCAAACCTTGAAATCCATGCTGCGAAAGTTTGCTACCAAAGAGGGCATAGATTGGGATAGGTTGATACCTTATTTGATGTTTGCTTATAGAGAAGTTCCTCAAGCAAGCACAGGCTTTTTTCCATTTGAACTATTATATAACTATTAACAGCGTGGCAAACTAGTATATGAAGCTTCGTTCTCGAGTATGGCGTAATTTTCTTACTTCGCGATCGATGGCCGTTGCTGGCGATCAAAAGTTCTCTGTAGACTATCGAATTTTCGCAGGAGGAAGTTTTCACGAATTAAAGGCTATTCGCAAACAATTTATCTGCGAATGTCTTGTTTTAGTTGACAAAGATAGGCCAATAGCGCTGATTCGCGAAAACATTATTTGCAAAATCCCCCATAATTATAGCGCATTTGTGAAAACTTCCCGCTATACGGTATCCACATTTGACTGCCTAGAAGCTGTTAGGTTAGAATTTCACTACAGGATAGCAGCACATGTCTAATGTAAGCAAGCTATGGACGCTATCCGGATCGCTCGTGTGCTGTCGCCTGCACTCGAACTGAACATTATAGACACACCTAATTGAATTAGTGGTCAGCACTGATTGGCTTCTGATTGCACTACTACTATACTGCATTGTGATTGCTGTACAGAAAGGTATAATAGCTGCAGTTTACTGTGTATGTGAAATGGTGGCATTTCACCGAGGCATCTGCAACTCTGGTGCTTCATTTGTTAAGTTATAAACTCACCAACTTGAGGATATAAGGGTAACTGATCATGAGGATATTGTAAATAGAAGTTGTCTCCAAGAGAAGAGATGCCCTTGATATCCACCCTGTGACGCAGTCGTTGAACTTGCTCTGACATCAGCACTAACTCAATACCACAGTGAGGGATTCTTCTACCAATTTGGTAGTTCTTGATAGCAAATTTAGAGATCTGAAACATACAACAGATTGCTAATTGGAATAAAGAATGCTACTATCAGTACCTTAGGAGGGGATGATAGAGGGAGTATCTTCCATGAACCAACCTCCTGTTCCATCTGATCAAGCTGGATAATAGGACTAGGATCATCTTCAAGAAATATTTCCAGTGTCGTAGAGTCTGCAGTCCACTTCTCATACTTCTGTTGCACTTCCTGTGTGGTCAGAATAATGTGCCTAATATAATAATGTCACGCCCCACCAACCACAACACGGGGTGAGGTGGGGCAATGTGGGGATTTGCATTTGTGGCTTTTGCAATGTCCCAGGGGTGGGAGAGCGACTGGCATGCAAATCCCCTACATATCCCCCACTTGGCTCCTACTGGCAACCACAGTCCAAGCAGAGAACACTATGGTACATGCCTGCATTTTTATGTTTTGCAGAAAAATACGAATGTGTCAAATGCCCCACCCCTCGGGCAGCAAATAGCAGGCAAATCCCCACATAAACCCCACCCTAACCTGTGTTGAGGTATGACAATAATAGGCGCATAACCTGTATGTAATGACTAGGGTGTCCAATAAAAAATCGACAATCACAGATTCAGCGGACTTGCATCTCGGTGTGTAGAGCGGTTTGACCCGAAATTAGAACAGACAAACAGAAAAGAGGAATAAAAACACTAGAAATAACTGGGCGGAGCTAGACAATCGTAAGTAAATACCTATTGTTAAAACTACATTCAGGGCCAAAGTTTACCTTTGTTGGTAAAGATGCACAGGATCATTCTGTGAAGATTTCCAAGCTCTTCAACATCGCAGCGATCTTTATGTGTTGTTTCTAGGCCATATTAAATTGAAAGAGCGCGGCCTGGGGCCCGAAGACGACGAGACTTAAGGTGGCGCTTCACCGGAAACAGGAAGTAGTTAATATTATTCATACTTATGCAGCTATACTTTCTTTTTTCTACAATACTTCTAGTTATGGAGTTCTTGTGTGTGTTGCACAGTCACCTAGTGGTCTCCTCTTATTATTCCAAGTTTGAGTGCTGTTGCATAAACAGCATTGGTCGGACGGACGACGCCTGCTGGCGAGCGTTAGGTACACTATGTGCGACAGCGGCACTAGACAGATGAGAATAACTACTACAGACACACTTGCCTTCTTGTGCTTCACATGCATCTGTATCGTTTTCCCAGAAATAAAGCCTGTTTTCTTGAAAAATGGCCAGTTCTGCCACTCACTTGTCGATATGCAGCTATTACACGGAAGATATAGCTTACTTCGTTAAAATCAATACAAATGTCTATGGCCCGAAGTCTAAGGGACTCAATTCAGCTAGCAACAGCAGCCGGCGTCAAGGAACAGCGGAGGATTGTGTACCTAAAAACTGTCCTCATTAGCCGCCATGATGGTGAGCGCGTGCCGCAAAATTTGTATTACGACTATTGGGCACAGCCGGTTGACGATCGATATCTATGAATAAACCGTGAATATGATTATTTTACTTGCTGAAGTTGCTGTTTCTGGTGAAGCGCCACCTTAAGGGTGCTTGGTCATTATTAATATTCATCAGGCGGTCAGTACTTGTGAACATCATTATGCGGTTGTGAATATCGGCATGTGGTTGTGAATATCATTAAGCGCTTTGTAGTATGCTGTATGTGCTGGGAAAGCACAAAACAGTATAAAACTAGGGCATGAAGCATTGGACTAAGCTTATACAGTGCCAAGGTTGTAAGCTACACGTGGCCAACACTGTAACGGAAAGTTTTTTCGAATTGCGTATTCAGCAGCCAAGACAAGTTACGTAAGTACAGTTTGAAGTAGCCTCGTACCCAGGCTCTATTGTGTGGGCAGAATATAGAGCCTGGTTTATACTGTCTGCGCATGCATTTAATTTCTTGCTTTTCCAAGAATATCACGGATTCTTGTTCATCTTTGTGTTATGTATACGCTCAATGACGTCGAGTTATTGGTGTGTGCTAATAGCTGAATGCTAAACCAAGATCTAAAGCAGGTCTCTCCAGAACACCAGCCTCTTCTCCTACTTATAACAATTGTGTTAGTCAGGTTGACATCTGTAACAGTTATCTAACAGATTGCTGATTCGTGACGGTATACGTCAGTAAAGTTTGCTAATAACTGGATTTACTGTGCACAGCGATGGCGTGCGTGGTTCGTACATGGCATAAACGACACAGCAGTGTGATCTGGGGCCGATAATCCTGTAGACTTGAGTCGCTTAACACTACTGCAGCTCGGTTATTGGAGCACGCCATCTTATTTTGATGTCTTAGCTGCAAACAGGCTTATCAGTGAACGTCATTCGATCGTTACGCCCACCATCCACCCACTCAAATAATTGCAAATTCTGCTATAATTAAGCGCATGCGCATACAGTATAAACCAGGCTCTAAAATTTAGAGCCTGGGGTCGAGGCTAAGTTTGACGCTGCTTTACTGCCCAAAGCTCTCCGTTCCTGGATTCCTCGAGTCAAGATAGCCACAGAAACGTGGTTTCAGCAACCTGGTATGCTCCGCTAAAAGGTCTTTCAGACAAATAGGCGTGGTTTTGTGGCTCCTCTGGCGGTTCTTCCCGGTAAGCTGTCTCGCTAAAACTTGGTATACAAGCAGTACTTCCAGTCGTGTTGTTATTCAGCTAGCGATGCGTTCGTAGCTGCTTTACATCTAGAAATGTGGCCCATAGCAACCGCGCCGCCTCATGAATATTAATAATGACCGTGCACCCTTGAGACTCCAGCACTTTTGTAAAGTGTGCTGTAGCAACCTTAATGCAGATTTTACTTAGTTAGGTATCAATACATCTGCACAGCAAGTTTTATGAAGTTCATACACTTCCTTCCATCTGGCTAAAAAACACAAAATAAAACAGAAATATATTACTTTGAGCCCAATGGAAGGAAGTGTATGAACTTAATAAAACTTGCTGTGCAGATGTATTGATACCTAACTAAGTAAAATCTACACTTTATAAAAGCGCTGGAGTCATAAGCATCTTAAAATCCTTCACCCTCTGTTTCTTTCTGAAACTGGCTCAAATGACTAGAGAGGTTTAGATTCACGTAGACGATGAACGTGAACGTTGAATTGTAACGTTACTCTTTTCATTGAGAATGTGCAGTCATTGAGTACAGATATTGTGCTGACGTCATAAAGTTTAATATTTTTACCGTTCTAGTCGTACGGTGGCCCTAAAGGTCGGCTCTCGCGACTCATGCCCTCGTCCCTCACGACTCATGCCCTCGTCCCTCACGAACGTTCTCTCCTCCCTCACGAATGTTCTCTCGTCCCTCACGAATGTTCTCTCGTCCCTCACGAACATTTCTAGAAGGTTATTAAGGCGAGTATTAAGGTTAAGGGATACCACGCCTACCACGAGCAAGTAGAAATGGTTGCCTGAAAAAAAACATTTGTAGCATCGCGTGTGTTGGTTTGGCTGGACAAAGCATTGCATATCCAGTCAGAGCAAAGACTGCACTTTGTCGTTTGCAAAAGCGATGGCTAGACTCGTTACCATAGTGCAACGAGCAGCTTCGTCGACTAATAAAGTCGAAATCTCGTTGTGGGCATTCTGTTACTGTAGCACGACTAGACTTAGCATGTAGCTAGACAGCTTAGTTATCTAGGGATCAACGGATCCATTCATCGATATCAGGTTTTAATTGCAGCTAGAGTTATGTTTACGCACATACTCGAAAAGCTTGTCAAGGCTAATTCTCGAGTGTATGCGTGAACATAACTCAGCAACTAAAACCTGATATCGATGAATGGGATCCGTTGATCCCTAGATAACTAAGCTGTCTAGCTACATGCTAAGTCTAGTCGTGCTACAGTAACAGAATGCCCACAACGAGATTTCGACTTTATTAGTCGACGAAGCTGCTCGTTGCACTATGGTAACGAGTCTAGCCATCGCTTTTGCAAACGACAAAGTGCAGTCTTTGCTCTGACTGGATATGCAATGCTTTGTCCAGCCAAACCAACACACGTGATGCTACAAATGTTTTTTTTCAGGCAACCATTTCTACTTGCTCGTGGTAGGCGTGGTATCCCTTAACTAGAGCTGTGAACCGGTCAAGAAAAAACCGTTTGATAACCGATTTTAGCACTATTTTAAGTTAACCAGTTAAGTAAACGAAATAACCGACGTTTGGGGGTGTGGTTTAGTGATCACGTGAGCTTACACGCGGTAAAAAAAAATACTAAAAATGGCCTCGACTAGTACTGCTGAGTCTGCTGTTGTGTCCCCTAGTAATAGGAGCAATTCTGTGTGGACCTTCCGAAAGATTGTTTAGTGTCGCAGGAATGGATGTTAATGCTAAGCGAGGATCGCTAGACCCAGAGAACACCGAAATGCTGGTTTTTCTTCCAGTGATTGCACGTGTATACTCGATACACGCATTTTTATACGAATATAAACACTTTTAATATATACTCGGACATACACGAGGCAAGAAGTGGCGTGGAGACGAAAATCGAATATTTTCGTCGTATATTTTGGCCTCGCCTATGACCACGCCCACTCGCAGCACGTGTTTATGAAATCTGGCAGAACTTGCATAACTACTAGTTGATTCTGACTCCGCTAGTGTCGTTTCAACCGATCTGTGTTCACCTTCCACTTCAGGAGGAGAATTGAACGTGAGCTTCTCTGATTTAGTGTGCCTGGAGGACTCACAAGAAGACGGTGATACTTCAAAGGTCTGTGTAAACTATCAAGAATTTTTTGATCTTCCCGACTCCCGGCCTCGATCGAAGTTAAAGTGGATAGCAAGATGTAAACTTTGTCGTAAACCATATAAATACAACCTTACAACAAAGGGAAACTTGTTAAAGCACCTCCAAGCAGCTCACAAGCGGAACCTTGAAGCTCACAAGCAAAAACGAGCGAAGGAACTTGCCAAACCAGGGGTGCCTTCTGATTAACATGTGTTAAACACAGATGGATCAGTGAAGAAGATCGCCAAGGACAGGGTAGTTAAAGATATGAGTGCTGATACAGAGCTTCAAACACTCTTCGATCAACCACGGCTTGATGTCAATCCTATTGTGTTTTGGTCTGAACGAAAGGAAACAAAATTGTCTAATGTTGCCTTACAATTATTCTCCGTTCCGTGTAGTTCTGCCCCCGTAGAGAGATTGTTCTCGAAAGCAGGTGTTATTCTGAATCAGAGAAGAAATCGCAACTAGAGAAACTTGTTTTCATCAAGTAATCACTTTTTGCAATAAGCCAAATCAATTTTTTCTAATACATGACAAAATTATGTGAAAATTTCTTTTAAATTATAAGGTTTGGTTCGGGAAAATAAATACAATACATACAGGAAATTTTGAAATACATACAATTATATAATAACACACCTGATATTCATGTACCTTACAAAAGAATCATGAACCATTGTACTTGTTTGCAATGCAATAATAATTTATGAGCGTAAAATTTTTTTTTGCAGTTAACCGGTTAATCGCCAGTTAATGCGAGCAGGTTATCCAGTTGTTAAAAATGGTCTAGGTTCACAGCTCTACCCTTAACCTTAATACTCGCCTTAATAACCTTCTAGAAACGTTCGTGCATGAGGGACAAGAGAACATTCGTGAGGGATGAGAGAACATTCGTGAGGGAGGAGAGAACGTTCGTGAGGGACGAGGGCATGAGTCGTGAGGGACGAGGGCATGAGTCGCGAGAGCCGATCTTTAGGGCCACCGTATAGTCGCCTTCAACGGTAATCATGAACTAATGTAGCATTTTTCAGCGTTAGCGAGTACCGTTGAGCTGATTGCTACCGCAGCGGCACACGCACTATAAACTGACGCGTACCTGGGTTCAGAACGGCAGTTTCAGAAACAAATAGCTAGTATGCGCGTAGCTGAGCAACTGCTTGATTGAGACGAAGGCAAACCACAACCTGGTTCAGTGAGCTGCTCGCTTATAAAGATGATCGACAGAGCGACATCATGAAATTTAGCTATATACTCACTCAGGCTCTTGCAGCATCGTGCACGCTTGTGCAGGTCACATGAGGTCACAGTGACGGCCTCGCTCGCGCCGACTTCAATAGGGCAGCAGTAGGCCGGCCGCGTGGCCGTCTGCGGCCGTCAATAGGCCGTCTGCGTGTGGCTACAACAACTGAACTTGCTCGGCTTGTCACGCAGACAACTACATACACGTGGTGACACGGACGACGTTCGCACTCGTCCGTATCTTCATTGAGTGACGTCACAACATTAACCATCGATTCTAAACGAGAATCTAAACCTCGCTACTATTTAGAACACTCAGACTGCATTTCTAACACTTTTGGAGCATTTCTAGCGAGATTTGCAGAGTTTAACAAAATCTCATTAACCCTTTAATCCCTATTGTTGCCTTTTGGCGACATGAATGCTTCAGACACCATAACTTTATCAAAAAGTGTTAAAATATCCCAAAATTAAGCTAAAATGAAGAATACAAATAACCCTAAACGTCCAGTAGTTTTTGGCGCACGACCTTCGCTAAACGTATTGGCGCCGGCATTTCTATAGGCATCAGTGCAAATTTCACAACATGAAGAAAAACAAAATGGCAGTTAAGAAAATTGAGACATTTTATGGCTTCAAGGTACTCGGAAAACACATTTTTGTGCATTCTCTATGATCTAGGCTACATTTTGCACTCACCAAAACCACTGCTATTTGTATGTACTTTTCAGTAGCCAGCCTCAAAGTACTAACTTCGAGCAAAATTTGACGAGGTCGTTGCACTTTATCGGCTTCACTTCTTAAGTGGGACAGGGAGGGGAATATCGACCGACTTGAGTGTGGGCAATTGTGGCTACTCACTGGTGTAAAAGGACGCAAATTTGAGACCAGTAGCACAAAAGACACACGAGATAATTATTCACAAGAGAAGTGGTCAGCATTTACGAGGTTAAAATTTCAGCAAGATAATTTAGGAATTAAAGGGTTAAGTCACGTCTTCTTCGGCCCGGCCTATTTCAATTTATGGCCTGGAAACAACGCACAAAGATCGCTGCGACGTCGAAGAGCTTGGAAATCTTCACAGAATGGTCCTGTGCATTTTTACCAACAAAACTAAGCTTTGACGCTCAATGTAGTTTGAACACAAAGTATTTTACTTACGATTGGCTAGCTCCGTCCGAGCGGCTCCGCCCAGTTATTTCGAATGTTTTATTTTTCACTGCAAAAAGGAAGGACTTGGCGCTTCTGTTTGTCCGTTCTATGTTTGGGTCAAACCACTCTACACACAGAGATGCAACCCCGCTGAATCTGTGACTGTCGATTTATCCATTGGAAACCCTATAATGACAAGCTGTTATACGTACAGCACACAAACCTGTAGAATAGGCTCCGAGTCTCTCACAACCACAAAGTGGAAATCAACAGTCAGAGGACTGGCTATTCGTTGCTTGTAGAACATGAAGGCTGTATAGAGTGTGTCTGTACCCTCTGGTGCTGTTTCTCCTAATAACGACATCCTGTTACAGTCTCGGTTACAGTATGGGTTAGCCTCATCACGTGACTAGTCATGAATAATAATTAGATGCTGCCGCTACATGACGCAAATCGTGCGCGAGGTTGATTGTGACGTCGCAGCCTAGGCCTCCATATTTTTAAAGCGGTTTTCTTGAGATTCTGAGCTATAATACCACAGCAGTAGCATTGCAGAGGGGTCATTCCATATCATTTCAACAACATTTTGGCATGACCCTCTGGGATTTTCTCGAAACTTGGTATTGTTGCACCCCACATGGTTATGATTCCAGAACAAGTTTCAGCTTGATACCTTGTATGGTTTCTTTTAAAACCCTGATTGCACTTTTGACAATATTTCCTACTGCTTGCTCTTTAACTATTTATAACTTTGTCTTATTTTGTCCTATCAGCAAACTAAACACATCAAATTGAAGCTGAATAAATGCTCTTTCATATGACATGCAAAACATAGTGCATCGCATGTCATAACTACTTAGCCACGCCCACAAACTTTGATCTTTGATTCTTAAAAAAAACGCTGCGTCAATTTTCATTCTAAATGGATGTGATTCAAAGGCAGTCTATTAGCTACTTGTAAGCCAAATTTCATGTTGGGACACAAATGAGAACCTAGCGCTAGTCTCTTCAAACTCAGTGTAGCTAATGGTTCTATTGTAGAAACTGATGGTTATCAAACTTCTTTGACAAAATAGTTGTTGTGTGTATGTGTATGAACCACTTGGAAGTGTTTAGTACATTTTTGAGATAATAGAACATGCAAAATGATCACTAGCTAGTTTATAATTGTAATTCTATCACTGATTTTTCAATCACACGTATTAAAGATAGTAAATGAAAGGTACTATGCAACAACCCTCTCTCACCAGCTGCTCTTTACTTACAGACTATCGGTGGCAGTCCAACGTGGCAATGCAACTTTAGTGCGGGGCACTTTGCCTTCACTAACTGTAGATTTGTTTTCTTAATTATTATTATTGTTTGCTTTTGTTTTTGTTTGCTTTTTGGTTTGTTTTTTTTTTTTTTTTGTTGTTGTTGTTTTTTTTTCTCTTGCTTACCTCTGTTAGTTTAGTTGTTTTCTTTGTTTCCCTTTCCTTAAAAAAAAAAAAAAAAAGAAAGAAAGAAAGAAAGAAAGAAAGAAAGAAAGAAAGAAAGAAAGAAAGAAAGAAAGAAAGAAAGAAAGAAAGAAAGAAAGAAAGAAGAAAACGAAGATGACGAAACTCGATTTTCACCGTTTCCAGGTTCGTCACTTTAGTAACAATTTCGAGCGATCTCCTTGCTACTGTAAGATGGGGCAACGCTATAGAGAGCAGATCTAAGTGACTTTGGACGCTTAAAATTCATCACCAGGCGAAATATCAGCGTTTGAACGCTAATACATTGTATGTAGCCGCCATCTTGTTTCCTCGTTCATCCCTACATAGGGAGTCACTACCGTGCCTCCCTAATAAGATTAATGAAGTTTAATTGCAAAAGTTAATTTTACCTGAAAAAAACCTCTGTTTTTCGATGCGCCGTCCCCACTAAAACGTACAGCACAGGGGGAATTTTAAAGGGGTGTCCCCCCGTTAACCCGGGGTTCGAAGGGGTGGAGCCCCTCTCCACTTTTGGCAGTTTTAAGGCTTCAGGATGCCCGGAAATGCATACTTGGGCATAGAATATGGTGTAAACTGTGCTGTTTGCTCACCTGGACACCACCAGGTTTTTATGCCTCGGTGGGCGGGGCCACGAGGCATACAGTAGTTCGTCGGTTTGTCATTATGCCTCGGTGGGCGGAGCCACGAGGCATACTGTACTGTAATCGCGTTGTCTGTCTGTCGTTCTGTCTGTCTGTTACATCATTTTTGCGGCGCACGTTGAAAGGTAAGCTCTGAAACTTGCAATGCAGGTAGAAATCGATATTATCTCGAATGTGAACCAGGGAAATTTCGATACAAAGCTTTGTTCTAGAGTTATGGCGTGATTTGCTTACTTTGTTTGCCGTTGCTGGCGATCTGGACTGACTTCTCCGAAGGCAAGGTTGTCCACAGTTGACTGCCTAGAAGCTGATAGGTTAGAATTTTACTACCGGATAGCAGCGCAGGTCCAGAGAAATTGTGTAAGCAAGCTATGGAAGCTATCTCGCTCGTGCTATGCGTGTGCTGTACTAAACACTGTAGACACGCCCAGTTGAATAATTTATTGTGGTCAGCACTGATTGGCTTCTAATTGCATAACTAAAGCACTACTGTACAGAAATCCTGTATACATGCATCTGCAGTTGCTGTGTTTGTAGAATGGTGGATAGTTGTGTTTGTTGATATTTATGCCTCGGTGGGCGGAGCCACGAGGCATACAGTAATCGTGGTGTCAGTCATTCTGTCATTATGCCTCGGTGGGCGGAGCCACGGGGCATACAGTAGTCGTGTTGTGTATCTGTCTGTCTGTCTGTCGGCAGGATTTCTCGTCGCTCGCTGAAAGCTAAGCGCTGAAACGTGCAACACAAGCTAAAGTCGATATTTGCTTGAAAATGAATTGTAAGGATTTTGGTTATAAGGCTCTGTTCGTGAGTTATAGCGTGATTGCTTACCTCGCGATCGCCGGCTGGCGATCTAGTTGCTGATGTAAAGACAAAATTGTCTATTGCTGGCTGCCTTACAGCTAGTGAGTTCGCCTTTACTTCAGAACAGCACGGCAGACTTGTATATGAAGCTGCGTTCTAGAGTTATGGCGTAGCTTTGCTTACCTCGCGATCGATGGCCGTTGCTGGCGATCTAGAGTTCTCCGTAGACAAAACTATCCACAGTTGACTGCCTAGAAGCTGATAGGTTACATCGTATGTCTAAAGAAATTGTGTAAGCAAGCTATGGACGCTATCTCGCTCGTTGTGTGTGCTTAGTCTCGTCCCCAGACCACACCCTCGCCTATCGCGAGAGAGGGTCTGGTGACTTTAGTCGATTTTCTTGGGCCAGGAAGTAATATCTTCCCTGGAATGTCTGGGAAAGAATCTGATTGGTCAGAAGGCCAACTGTTACGTAATACAAACCACATCGATAGAATGTCGGCGTTAAAGATACCTAGATATATATGACTGCAGTCTTTTGCCTGACGTTCTTGACCGTACAATCAGAGCTGCATTTGTCAGCATCGGTTATGAAAGTCTGACAGACAATCAGCGTCTTGCTATTACTGAGTTTGTCACGGGGAAAGACGTTTTCGTCTGCCTCCCGACTAGAGAAGGCAAGAGTCTATGTTTTGTTACTCGGCCTGCTGTCTAGACGTTTTCGCCTTCGTAGACTGTCTCCCTCGTCTAACATTACCCCAGACACTTGTGCAAATTCCAATTAAGACTTATAAGGATTCATTAGTGTTACGTAACTTTATTACACGAAAAGCCCAACTAAAGTCACCAGACCCTCTCTCGCGATAGGCGAGGGTGTGGTCTGGGGACGAGACTAGTGTGTGCTGTGCCCTGAACAATATAGACACGCCCAGTTGAATTAGTGGTCAGCACTGATTGGCTTCTGATTGCATAACTATTATACTGCATTGTGATTGCTGTACAGAAAGGTACAACAGCTGCAGTTTGTTGCTGTGTATGTGAAATGGTTGCATTCCACCGAGGCATCTTTCTGTCCGTTGCCGGCATAGCGCATCGGACGCTAAAAACTAAGCGCTGATATCAGCAACACAGGTAGAAATCGCTATTTGCTCGGAACTGTATTGATAGATTGTTGGTTCTAAAGCTCCGTTCGTGAGTTATGGCGTGAGATGCTTACCTCGATGGCTGTTACCGGCTATCTGGACTCCTCTAAAGACAAAACAGTTTACAGCTGACTGCCTTACAGCTAGTGAGTTCGTTTTTACTACAAAACAGCTTGGTAAGTCCAGCGAAATTCTCTCGAAGGCCTACAGCTCGAGCTTGAGCTCGCCGGCTTGAGCTACAGTAGTTGCTGATGATCTAGAGTTCTCCGTAGACACAGTTGACTGCCTAGAAACTCTGATAAGTCACAGGATAGCAGCGTATTTCTAAAGAAATTGTGTAAGCAAGCTATGGACGCTATCTCCGTCGAATTGAACTTTATAGACACGCCCAGTTGAATTAGTGGTCAGCACTGATTGGCTTCTGATTGCATAACTATTATACTGATTGCTGTACAGAAAGGTACAACAGCTGCAGTACTAGTTTAACTTTACTGTCTGTGTATGTGAAAATGTGGCATTCCACCGAGGCATCAGCACCTTTGGTGCCTAGTTATGCCTCGGTGGGCGGAGCCACGAGGCATACAGTAGTTCGTCGGTTTGTCCTTCATTATGCCTCGGTGGGCGGAGCCACGAGGCATACAGTAGTTCGTCGGTTTGTCATTCGTTCTGTCCGCAGGCAGAACTCCGCGTCGGCTGAAAACTAAGCGCTGATACTTGCAATACATGTTCAACTCGGTGTTGCCTCGGAACTGAATTGATAGACTTTTGGTTTCAAAGCTTCGTTACCTTGAATGGCATTGCTGGACTCGCTCAGCATTGTGGGACTTCGCTGAAGATAAAGCTGTCTACTATAGTCTTCTTCACAGCTTGTAAGACAATTCTTTACTCAAGGTAGTACAGTGAGTGCTGAGAAATCAATCGTGCTATCGCTAAGCAGCGCAAGCTATTAGCAACCAGCGCTCACGTGCTGTGTTGATTATAGGCACGCCCAACTGAATTCCATGTGGTTAGCACTGCTAGGCTTCTGATTGCATAGTTGCAACCCACTAGCTTATTCTGCAAACAGTGCTGTATTGCAGCTTGTTGCAACGCTCTTCAGCTTTAATTTCATCATACAGGAATTGCATTGCATAACTATTATACTTCATTGTGATTGCTGTACTTGCTGTACAGAAATCATGTATACATGCATCTGCAGCTGTTGCCTTGTTTGTAGAATGGTGGATAGTTTAATTTATTGTGTTTGTGGATATTTTTATAACTTTAGTTTTTATGACTGTACCGAGGCATCAGCACCTTGGTGCTTTCATTCATTCATTCATTCTGTCCGCAGGCAGAACTCCGCGTCGGCGGAAAACTAAGCGCTGATACTTGCAATACATGTTCAACTCGGTGTTGCCTCGGAATTGAATTGATAGACTTTTGGTTCCAAAGCTTCGTTACCTTGAATGGCATTGCTGGACTCGCTCAGCATTGTGGGACTTCGCTGAAGATAAAGCTGTCTACTATAGTCTTCTTCACAGCTTGTAAGACAATTCTTTACTCAAGGTAGTACAGTGAGTGCTGAGAAATCAATCGTGCTATCGCTAAGCAGCGCCAGCGGCTCCAGCATGCAAGCTAGCAACCAGCGCTCACGTGCTGTGTTGATTATAGGCACGCCCAACAGAATTCCATGTGGTTAGCACTGCTAGGCTTCTGATTGCATAGTTGCAACCCACTAGCTTATTCTGCAAATAGTGCTGTATTGCAGCTTGTTGCAGCGCTCTACATTGCTCTACAGAAATCCTGTATAGATGCATCTGCAGTTGCTGTGTTTGTGGAATGGTGGATAGTTACTGTACAGGAATTGTGCTATAGCTTGTATAATAGGTGGAGTTTACTGTAGCTGGTCCAGTGCTGTGTACAATGGAATTCCACCGAGGCATCAGCACCTTTGGTGCCTAGTTCATTCAGTCAGTCTGTCGCAACGATTTCTCGTAGCTCGCTGAAAACTAATCGCTGAAACAAGCAACACGGGTAGAAATCGATAGATTTGAATTTTCAGAAGTTTGATTTTAAAGCTTAGTGCGTAAGTTACCTTGTGAATTGCTCACGGCTGGTTCGGTTTTGTAGCGCACGCTGAAAGTTAAGCTCTGAAACTAGCAATGCAAGTAGAACACGGTATTACCTCGCTTCCGAACAAGCGAAAACTTTATACGAAGCTTAGTTCGTGAGTTATGGCGCTATTTGTTCACCGTTGCTGGCGATCTGGACTTCTCCACTGGAGGAAAAATTGCTGTCCACAGTTGACTGCCTAGAAGCTGATAGGTTAGAATTTACTACACACTGCTAGACGCGCGCACTGCAAAGAATATGGCCCGTGCAGGAAGCTGGGTAGGCGACCCTTGGCCCTGAGTCACTCAGTTAGTACAAATTCCGGTCAGTCCAGTGGCGGGCAGTCTACTGCCGCCAAAATGTATATATATACATCTAAAATGTGTTGGCTAGCTAACTAGAGATTTCGTCCTTCGATCAGCACCTTTTGTAGCATAACTAATAATATTTTGATTATAATCACCATTGAGCAGTCAGCTTCATGCTGATCATGCCCATGACATACTGTTTCATGCATTACAATATTGGTGTATGTACTGTATGCAATTACTGCTGAGCCAGCTAGGTTGTAAATACATCTTTTTCACTTTCTAGTTGATCTACTGGACCATCTTATGCTAGTGCTTATCAATTTGCTCTGCCAGGTGTGGAAATATTTTGCATGTGTCGGTATCAAATCTCATTCTCATTTTATTCTGTTTCCTAGACTCTCAATTGACAACTGTCCATGTAGTTGCAACATTTTCAATTTGGGCTGGCTCTGTGGACATTTTACAGACAAACAAATGCTATTTCCTCACTTAGCACACCTTCACCTACCCAGGAATATCTTTGGTTAACTCCTCCCACTTCCTGTTCTCCAACCCAAATTCGTTATCTGCGACTAACTTCACGTCTCTCACAATTTCTATTTGGGCTGGCTCTGTGGATATTTCACAGACAAACAAATACTATTTTCTCACTTAGCACACCTTCACCTACCCAGGAATATCTTTGGTTAACTCCTCCCACTTCCTGTTCTCCAACCCAAATTCGTTATCTGCGACTAACTTCACGTCTCTCACATTTTCTATTTGGGCTGGCTCTGTGGACATTTTACAGACAAAAAAATACTATTTTCTCACTTAGCACACCTTCACCTACCCAGGAATATCTTTGGTTAACTCCTCCCACTTCCTGTTCTCCAACCCAAATTCGTTTTCTCCGAACTGACTTCACATCTCTCTCACAATTTCTATTTGGGCTGGCTCTGTGGACATTTTACAGACAAACAAATACTATTTCCTCACTTAGCACACCTTCACCTACCCAGGAATATCTTTGGTTAACTCCTCCCACTTCCTGTTCTCCAACCAAATTCGTTATCTGCGACTGACTTCACATCTCTCTCACAATTTCTATTTGGGCTGGCTCTGTGGACATTTTACAGACAAACAAATACTATTTCCTCACTTAGCACACCTTCACCTACCCAGGAATATCTTTGGTTAACTCCTCCCACTTCCTGTTCTCCAACCCAAATTCGTTATCTGCGACTGACTTGATCACATCTCTCACAATTTCTATTTGGGCTGGCTCTGTGGACATTTTACAGACAAACAAATACTATTTCCTCACTTAGCACACCTTCACCTACCCAGGAATATCTTTGGTTAACTCCTCCCACTTCCTGTTCTCCAACCCAAATTCGTTTTCTCCGAACTGACTTCACATCTCTCTCACAATTTCTATTTGGGCTGGCTCTGTGGACATTTTACAGACAAACAAATACTATTTCCTCACTTAGCACACCTTCACCTACCAAACTATGACCTTCTATCATCTCACTTCATAATTTATTTCCCATGCAGATTTTTTATTGTAATGTTGTGTGCCTTTATGTTGACACTGTAAACCTCCTGTTATTTGTGAATTGTGTAGCTTGATGAATATTGGTTGAATTTGGTATGAAAACACTCCTTAGAGACACCAACTTAACCTACATGTAGTCAAACTCAAGACAATAATTATCACAATAACTAATCTGCACAAATAGCTGTTCATATTCATGCATGTACAAATGTAAAATGTATGCACCTGTATAATGCATTGGCTGACAGCAATATTATTGTTGCCAAACATGAAGTGGTAGTAGCCTGACAGCATGCAGAACAGTGGGAGTAGCTAACAGACACATCTTCCAGCCACCAGCTGTATAGTATAGTTTCCCACCAAGAAAATATATTCCATGACCTTTAATTTGAGGAACATGTATGCATGTATAGGTCAAGATACTGGTGATGAAATGACAGATCGTTTATAGTGTAAACTTTCACCTGAAAATTCTTTCTGAACCATTACTGGGAACAATTCCCCCAAAGTGTTACATCCAATCATGTGTCTGACTGC
The DNA here is from genome assembly GCA_964017065.1 of Haliclona indistincta. Taxonomy (NCBI): domain Eukaryota; kingdom Metazoa; phylum Porifera; class Demospongiae; order Haplosclerida; family Chalinidae; genus Haliclona; species Haliclona indistincta. The sequence goes on along the minus strand of OZ024785.1, from coordinate 15,219,688 downwards.
TGATCAGGCATCAATAGCACCTTGAGTTCTGAAGTTGAGTAAATCATACATAATAGTGGGTCGTCACAGACTAGCATATTGCAAACACAAGGCCAGCTACATGTGGAAGTTATGATACATGTGTAAATTGTATTGCATCCAATTTGGATCGATATAAAGGCATAAATTTACCTACATGTAGTTACAATAAAGTTCAATCAAATAACATAAAACATGGGCTATTATAGGAGAATAAGAGTGGCATCGGCCACTTGCAGAATGAATGACATGATAGACTACAATTTTAATAAAAATAATAATTATTGTATTCATACAGTTTAGGGGCCGACGAGAGACCGTATATTTCAAACGCTCAGGCTCACTTGTCTAATTATGCCTCGGTGGGCGGAGCCACGAGGCATACAGTAGTTCGTTTGTGTATGTGTGTATCTGTCTGTCTGTCTGTCGGCAGGATTTCTCGTCGCTCGCTGAAAACTAAGCGCTGAAACGTGCAACACAACCTAAAGTCGATATTTGCTTGAAAATGAATTGTAAGGATTTTGGTTATAAGGCTCTGTTCGTGAGTTATAGCGTGATTGCTTACCTCGCGATCGCCGGCTGGCGATCTAGTTGCTGATGTAAAGACAAAATTGTCCATTGCTGGCTGCCTTACAGCTAGTGAGTTCGCCTTTACTTCAGAACAGCACGGCAGACTTGTATATGAAGCTGCGTTCTAGAGTTATGGCGTAGCTTTGCTTACCTCGCGATCGATGGCCGTTGCTGGCGATCTAGAGTTTCTCCGTAGACAAAAAAATATCCACAGTTGACTGCCTAGAAGCTGATAGGTTACATCGTATATCTAAAGAAATTAGAAATTGTGTAAGCAAGCTATGAACGCTATCTCGCTGAACAATATAGACACGCCCAGTTGAATTAGTGGTCAGCACTGATTGGCTTCTGATTGCATAACTATTATACTGCATTGTGATTGCTGTACAGAAAGGTACAACAGCTGCAGTTTAACTTTACTGTGTATGTTTATTTTCTTTTCTCTACTCCTTACATCTCACTAGTATAATTATGTAAAATAATCCTTGCCATTATTGAATACAATGACAGATTTAATGTCTCTCACATGAGGTGCAAAATTAAGCATGATAAACTTTAATTTGTGAACTTCGTAATGATTTTATAAGTTGTCAGCCATTAACATAGTGTTCAACTAGCAACAGCAGACTTTCATTACTGCTTGTGTATTTCAGTTCAGCATATTTATTCAGACAGGCATGTATGCATAACATTCCACCGAGGCATAAGCACCTTCGGTGCCTAGTTAAAAACTCAGCACAGTTGCATTTTGTCAGTGTTTTGCGTAGCTGAAAAGCAATGCTGACAGGTTAGTGTCTCAGTGGTGTGCATGAACTATTGCTTTTGCTAACACATTGTAGTACACACAAAATCTCGTGGTAGGAAACGGAAACACTACTTAAATCATGATGCACTGGTGGATTACTTTGTTGCAAATGGTCCGCCACCCAAAGCAGCACCTTCACAATATTGGGAGCGATTAGCAAACGATGTATATTCATCACCAGCTCCCAAGCTGGCTAAATCCATTTCAAGAGATTGGTATTGCAATCGTCACAGAGTGCAAGATCGTTATAATTTCGCTACATGTTCGGAGGTGAATTGCTTTAGTTAAACATAACATTGGCTATACTGTATGTACACAACAAATATGTTGCAAGTAGAAGTGCAGAGAATGAATTTTTACAGTGGCAGCAAGTTTGCGAGTGATGCGCGCGAGTTCACGCGAGCGAGGGTAAGAGCAACATGCTTAACTGTATAGAGTGAGCGTGCTCTTACGACTACTGAGTCAATGCACGTTCATCGAGTCATACCAAAGCGCTTGCTGAACCCTCAAGCATAGTCAGCTTCCCTCACTGAGCCCTCGCCCATTGCGCGCGGGCGGGCTGCTCGTATGCTGATAAACTCCTAGGAAACGTGAATGTATTAACTTTATTACGTTATTTGTAACAAAATGTTATAGCTAATACTCACTTAATTTTTGAAAAATAAAAATTAGGGTTCATCCGAAGCCAATGAAGACAGCAAGGTCAGTTAATATCAATTCTAGACGAAAGTTGACATACTGTAACAATAAAAATGTTTTAGGATACGCGCAGTGTAGCTACTACTCACTCTACTGTAAGTGAAACATGTTATAACACATACATTTTAATAATCATCAAAGGTTGCATCTCAACCAGAGGATCAGAATATTGGCATGGTTAGTCGTCTCGTATAATATTGTATATGTAAGTAGCATAACAAAATGAATAATTTATTGTTTAGGTACGAACTGCTAAAATCGGCTCTATTGTAAGTTAGATTGCATCAATATTCAATAATATTTATTATAAATAATTATTATTATAATAATTGAACAATAATAGGGTGTATCTCAAGCAGATGATAGCAAGGTTAGTTAGTTCAGCTGAGCCAATTTTCAATTTTTGCACATATCTGTTACACCGCACTCCTTATTATTTTGTTAGTCACATTGAGTGATATGATTTTTGTGAAACTCTCTGACACATGTGTGCCGAATTGCTAATTAATTTAAATATAAAAATATAATTTATGTGCAAATAATAATACATGTCATCATGTTACAGATTGATTTTATAATAATTGGTTTATACAGGCAAATACTCTTTCCACTGCTAATATTATTGTTGCTACCTCACAGGCTGGCACCTCAACTGTGGTGAAGTCACATCATTCTAACTATTGTTGCTTTATTACTAAATGAATTAATTTTATAGACAAGTATCACAAATTCTTATTCTGAAACTGCTGCTACCTCGCGAACAGCTACAGTTGTCTCCACAGAGGTGATACATTTATTTTTCTGTTGCATCAAATACTGTATAGAGCTTTTTTGCAATCAAAAACTTTGAAGTCTCTCTTACTTCTTCACAGCCTGTCTCACCAGAGGTATACTATTAGTTACTTTCAAATAAGTTAGTAGTACAGACTGGGTATGGACAATGCAATATTCAATTTACAAATTTCTCTTTTCTTTCTAACAATTCTGTTATCGTTACTTCACAGTCAGTCTCCATAGCAAAGTTACTTTTTAATAAAAATAGTATTAGTGATTATTATAGGCAATAATTTCATTTGCAGACAAATTTCTCTTTTCTTGCTAATAATGCTGTTAATTCACAGACAGTCTCCACAGAGGTATAAGATAGTTTTCATTGCAGATCATAATTATGCCAATAATTAATTCTGCAGACAAATATTTCTTCCACTGCTGTTACATCGCAAGGTGTTTCAATAACAGAGGTGTCACTTTGATACAATTTTGAAGGAATATTTTATTATACAATTTACAGAAATGTATTCCTAATTCCCCTTGTGAAATTGCCATTGCCTCACCAACAGCTATCTCCAAAGCGGTATAGCGGACCAACTTTTATTATAAATAATTATCACAAAATAATTTTTATTTAGAGAGGTTTCTTTTCTCCTTGTGAAATTTCTACTACCTCACAGCCTGTGACTACAGAGGTACACCTAGCTACATGTAAAAAAATAGTAAATTCGTAAATAATTTATTCATCAAAATAATTTTGTAAATAATTTATTAATAATACAGACAAGCACACATATGAGGACTGAAAACGATGATGTGGTAAGCAATAAGAATCATTATTATAGTTCTGCATAATATATGCGGACAATTTGCAGCTATATCAAACTACCGGTATTAAAATTGCAGATAGCCATACAGCTGTCGTCTCTGCACAGGCATGTTCACATTAATTTTAACAACCTTTATTCATAATGAGTCTATTTATCATCAGAGTGGCCAAGTCTGGGCCATTAGTACTTCCACTAATACAGTAGATCTACCTACTACTGCATCACTACAGGTTTTGTATTTTATAAACCAACTTAGTTCTTCATTAATACAATGTAGACTATTCAAAGCAGTATCTCTACTTCTTCTGAACACTGTCAAATACTGTATTGCAAGTGCAAGCAACCAAATGATAAAAAACGGTATATCACACCTTGCAGCTGCATAATATGATGAAAATACTATAATGCAGGCCAATGACAATGTGTGACTGTTGTGGAGATTGGTACCATGATGAATGCCTTAATGCCAACTCAGAGGATTTTGCTGGTGAACAATACAAGTGTGATTTATGCAGAAAATCAGGCAAAACATCTCTAATATATCAGCCGAAGACTACATTTGGTATTATTATATGTTCTTGTTTGAAAATCAACGCTCTCATATTCTTGCCTAGATGACAGTTGTGATGAAAACGGCTCCACAGATGAGTTGGTGAGATCACATGTATAAGAAATGAACATTACACAATTATTGTTAATTACTACATGAATGCATTTATTAGATGATCAGCACTGGTCACACAGCTTCTCAGACAAGTGGTGAGGTATCTCAGGTACACAACAGACCAATAATGTTGATAGAATTATCACATAATTATTATGCATGTAGAAGGAAAATATGTTCACTGCAACATTGATCAAAAATTGTTGTACTTCTACTATTTCTTGGTCAGATTGGGAGTCAATAGGAGGGACAAACCAGGCTATCAATAGTAAAGTAAATGGACAAATTTAATGGCAAAAGCAGTAGAAAAGGGAAATCCTTATTGCTGCTTTGCCTTTAAATACCATTGGCTTAAGAAGCATCCGAGTAGAAAAATTTCTAATGTGCTTTTTCGTGCACAAGGTGTTTGCACCTTCAACAACTGCAACATGGAATGCCAAATATCAATTCAGGCATACGACCACAGCAATCCTCCTTCTACTCTTGATGTTTCTTTATCTTTTTCCTCTATTCATGTTTCCCACGGTCTTGGTGAAAGAAGAGCACGACCTATCAAGGGGCCAGACAGAGATGAATTAAAGTCTAAACTAAAAAATCAGAAACCGTCAGCTGTACGACATCAGCAACTTTTGGGCCTGTCATCAGAGGCCTTTCTCTCTGGTAAGAGAGACAGTGTAGGCGTGTCTCCAACGGTTCTTCAGAAAATACGATCCGAGCATTTGAAGAGCCAGTACCTTCATGAGGACTTGTGCACAGCATTACTCATGCTAAGGGAGAGGCAAATAGGAGAGGATAAAAGCAAAGTCTGTGCTGAGTCTGTGAAGTCTGTGCTGCCAGGCTATATACAGAGAGTCTCTAGTTTTCCTTTTCACGTCATCTGCTTCACAGAAACCGGTTTGAAGATATGGCATAACATTGCAAGCCAGTCAACTGTTTTCTGTGATGCCACAGGTTCATTATCATCTATAAGGGCTAAACCCCTTCCTACAGGCTCATCAAGAGTTCTTCTGTACTACTCTTTGGTAGTGAAGCATCCTGTTGCCAAGTGTCCTCCAGTTGCCGTGGCAGAATTTCTGTCCACAGAACACACAGCATTAGCAGTGTCACATTTCTTAGAAGTGTTTAGAAGGGCAGAGGGGCTTCTGTATACCAAGTTGGTAAAGCCAAAGGTGGTGGTCATTGATCGCAGCCCTGTTCTCTTAAATAGTTTCTTAAAAGTTTTTAACTCAGAAAGCTTAAGTGAATACTTACATCGATGCTTTCGAATTGTTTTTGGTTGCAATGATTCTGAACAAGATCTAAAAAAAATATTTGTACTGGCATGTGTGTCTCATGTCATGAAAAATGCAAAGGAGCAGTTGAGAAAGCTATTGTGAGTTTCATGCCAGCATGTATGCAAATCAGGTTATTATGTTTAATGTTATATTTTATCTTGTACTGCAGCCCAGCAAACAAGCAGATGTACAAGTTTGCAATGTATTCTTTCTCACTCCTTCTTAATTCTTCTACAATTGAAAACCTTCTTTGTCATCTCTTCTCGATTAAAGCGCTATTTGATTCTTCTCACGTCGATGAACAAGTAACACAAGCACACAGCAGGTTATGCAAAGCCTTTGAAAACCTTGGAGTTCACGATAAGATTGACTCAAATGATGACAATGATGACGACAATGATTTTGTAGATGCAAGTGAAATTTGGGAAGATAAGCAAGAGTTTATAGTTGATTCTAAGCCATTCGGCAGATACTTTGAGGAACGTTTGAAAACAATTGGTTGCTGCAGAGATGACACTTGCCCTCCTAACCAGTGGTACACACCAAAGTTTATGGAAACTCTTATGAAGAACTGGCTCCCTACTTGCCCATTGTGGACAAGCTTGCTGAGAGGTATAATATAATAATCAAATTTTTACATTCCCAATTTGCTTGTTATTAATAGGAATGCATAAGAGACAGTTGTCTTCTGTTGAATCTGGTTTAGAACAAGCTGATGTATCTGTAAGTTTTTGTGTAAAATACAGTAATGCTATTTTTGCCACCCTGCTCAGCGAGCTTTGGCTGAGGAAAGAACTGCAGGCACTGCTGAAGCATGGAACTATATTGTAAAAATTATTGAACATCCCATCCACAAGTTGAGACCAGACATATTCTTGGCTAAACAATATACCGTAGTTTGTGGAAGACAGCTGCAGTTTATTGATCAGCTTTCTGCTAAAGCATTAAAGAGTGCATGTCAGGTCTGCATGCACACACACGCGCATGCGTGCATTAATGAGATGCCCAAATCTAGAAAAAAACTACAAATCTGAAGAAAGAACCAATAGAGAGATGGGGAAAGCGGAGAATTGTGATAGACAAGAGGTTAAATAGAAGTTTAGGTATGTACCAGCAGGCTCCAGGCAAGGATATGTCTTCCTTTGAGACCAAACCTATTGCAGCAGTAAAAACTGCTAATGCTCAGAAAAGAGCAAAGGTTGTGATTAATGCATAATTATAATTTATACAATTTATTCAAATTGTAGGTAAAGTCAACAGCTCTTTCAGCTGCAACTCCATCTAGGTGCTATGCATTCACCAATAACTACCTCAATTCATGAAAGTACACTCTGCAGTGCACCGGCTACAAAAAATACTCATCATGCTGCACATGGTACCAAGACAGAAGTAGCGCTAGCACCTTGCAATATTGTACGTTTTACTTTATACTGATTGAAGTATTATATTAATTTATAACTTTTAACAGGATGATGTTCCACCTGGACTAGAGATCAGACTGAGAAGAAGATTAAATCACGGATTGTACAATCCAGCAATGAGCAACATGTGCTGGCTAAATTCAGTGCTCCAGTTGTTAGAACTTTCAAGCATCCATTTGTTACTGGAAGGTATGCATGCGGTAGCTATCTAGCATCATTAGTAATTATTATTAATGACTTTACAAATTTTATGTAAAGGCTTCTCACATGAAGAATTAAGTAGTACTCAGCAGGAATACAGAATGCTGCATAGAAATCTACAGGAAGGAACTTCACCCGCTGATCCCTCTATGCTGATGGTGAATGCATTAAAATTAATGCACAATTAGCAATAATTTGCTTTTAGGCTGTACTTACATCAGTAAGTAATACAAATTTAAGCATGTGTCGACAAAATGATGCTGACGAAGGCCTTCAGACACTGTTGGAGCAACTACTGACGGGTTTCCAAGTACGTACGCACATAATTATGTGCATAGTCATCAAGCGTTTAAACATCCATGACTCGTATTAGGATTTCCCAGGATCAAATATGTTTTCGTTGGAAATTAGGAAAACAGGAGTGTGTCTATATTGTAAGGTGATTGAGATAAAATTACACATTCATGCGACGGAATAATGTAACTTGTATTGTGCTTGCAGGACTCACCACCAGTGACGGAGAGAATCTCCTTATCAGCTGTTAATGTTTATGCCCCCAAGGGTACAAGTTCATCTATTTCTAAATTGTTGGATGAAGCGATTGTACGTGAAACTACACTACTTAATACATGTTCAAAGTAAGTTAGATTAAATAAGTTGTGAATATTTATTATAGACTTTGTAAATATGCTGCAGTCAATGCTGTAGCTGTGGTTGTGAGTTAAACGTTCATGGAGAAATTTTAAACTTGCCAGACCATTTGATTCTAGTAGTTCGTCGCGGCATTGAAACCAGCAGAACTAGGACTCCAGTGTTACTTCCCCAGTGAGATAGCTGCTATACTGATAATAAATCATTTTCTATGCATCCAGTGTACTCAATGTGAACCCACTCACTATTTACAGTATTGCTGGTGCAGTCGTAAGTCATACAGTTGTATCTTGTGCCTATGCATAAATTGAACATAACTGCATGTAGGTGCACTATGGATCAAACAAAGGAGGACATTGTATGTATTAGCATTTATGTATGCTGTAAGTAAAATGTCTGTTTATGCCATGCAGACAATACCATTGTATTTAACAATATCAATGGATGGACTGTGTACGATGACACTTGCGTGACAGAGAGAACTGAAATGAATTGGCAGACTACAGACACGGTTGCTGTAAGTTTTGTTAAGCAAAATCATACATTATTGTGATTCTAATACTAATAGAAAAATGTTTACATTGTGATGTACAGTAAAACTCACAGTCAGGTAAACTATACTTGTACTACATGTAGTTTTAATGAAAATAATAATATTATATTTTTAATAGGTTTATTTACATCCCTTAAACGGCGATTTATCCTTTCTTGGAAATGGAGTAAGACACAGTATCATAACATAACATGTTTATAACCCAATGCTTTTATTGCCAGAAACCACACTTTGGTGTAGGAGAAGAAGACCAAAGACTGGTACTTTTTCTACATCAGTCAACTATGTTGTATATAGTGATTATATTCTGTGTAGGTCAGAGAAAATATTTCTCATGTTCCAGAATTAAAAGAAGGTCGATGGTTATCTTCACAGGTAATGCTTGTTGATTTACCATAGTTATAACATCATCAATCATGATTACAGATCATATGTGAATATGTAAGGCAGCTCCTTAATAGAAAAGAGGTATTTTGAGTTAAAACAGACATTACTTTTAAATTATGTATGTTAATGCCACAGGCAATTTTATTTGACCCTGTGTTCTTACCAAGCATGAAAAGCAGAGGTTACAGCAGTGTCTCACGTTTTGCAAAGGTCAAAAATTTGAAGCAATCTAACATGCACAATATCATGTGTACACGATGCAGGGAGTTGACTTAAACATAACACAACATATACTATTCCCTGTTCACTGTCCTAGTCACTGGATGCTAGTGGTATATTACTTAACGTCATGCAAGCATACATTGGAAAGTCCTTGCATTTTGTAGGTTGTTTTTGTACAGCAGAAAGTAATTTGTGTTTTTGACTCCCTCACCCGGCAAAAAAGTCAATATGCTGAGGCTATAAACTGGATCTGGTATTGATCAATTATTTAGTTTTGCATGTATTTATAGTATTATATGCTCTCTCTTTAAGGTCATATCTTGCTCGAAGAATGGAGCTTAGCAGAAGGGAATGGAAATTTTGGGACATAGTCAGTCAATTACATTTTAAAATCTTATGCGAACATTTCTGTACAGGACCATTTGGTACCGAAACAAGAAAACAACTGTGACTGTGGTGTCTTTGTTTGCATGGTAAATATTTATATTCTTATAATTATACAAATGAAACAATTTATATGCATTTACTTTGCAGGCAGTTAAGTGTATCTTAAATGACTGGACACTGTCGTATTCTCAGGCATGCATTCATTATTCATTATTATAATCACTTTTTATTCTTCACATGCAGGCGGATGCAAGCAATGCTCGGATTGAAATTTGTGCAGTAGTGATAAAAAGAAAGAAACAATCAGACAAGGAAAAGTTGAAAGTATGAGAAAATGAACAGTGTCACATCCATTCACATACGTAGACACACAAGCTTTGAAATAATTATGCACTTTAATTGTAGGAGGTATTAAGCGATATTAGTGATGTTGAGTCTAGTGATGAAGAGTTAAGCGATAGTGATACTGAATCTAGTGATGAAGAGTTTCCACCAGTGAAGTTTATTAAGTCATCCAAGAAGGTATTTAGTTTAGTGCAAGCGTGCATGGTTGTTCATTGTAGTGCTTCAAAAAGGTACCAGTATATGCGACAAATGTCACTTCTGTTCCACCGTCTCTTCCTGAAAAGGAAACAGGTATACTTATTTTGTCTTTAGTGCATATAAGTAATAAGGGGTGACAATTTACTGCAAGCCTGCTTGATGTTTCAGAGTCTGTTGAAGATAGAAGAGTTGCACTAGAAATTAGTGGATTTGCTGTTCATGCAAATGACTTGTTAGCTATTTCATCAAGAGACAAAAATGTTCATTCTCAAGTGAGCTTGTGTCAAGACAATAAACTTTAAATGTGCAACTATTTCATGCATGCATGCATGTATTATAGGTTCTCTACTTTTGTTTACATGCATGGAGAGCAAGTATAAACAAAACTGTGGAAGAAAGTCTGAAGCTTGCAGTTAGTTCAAGTTGCATGCTTAGTGCACATGCGTACGTTTGTGTGTTCTATAGTTTTTTGATGATGATGATGATGACTGCAGCGGATTCATTGAAATATTGGATTACATGCTCCTGAGAAAGTGTGAAGGCATCAAGAAAGCGGCTGAGTTTGACAAATTGAATCCCTGCTGCACTATTCAGGTATGCATATTAATATCATATGCCACAGGCATGTGCACACTGTAACATTGTACTAATACATGCCCTTTACATTCATATTCAGAGATTGCCATCAGAATGCAGATTCATTGTCTGTCCATTCTTCAGTATTAATAATTGCTACATCTGTGTAAGTGCATGAATAAACTGTAGCAAAACATGTGCAACATATTATACTACATCTTACTATTCAGATTGCTGACATTCCCCGAAAAATGGTTATGTGGTTCGATCCTTTTGGATCATACAATGAGAAACAAGTAGAAAATTTCAAGTATTACAAATAATAATACCTGGCCGTGTAATGATAGTTATGCATCATTCATTTCTCTTCCAGGAAGGCAGTTGGCACATGGTTTTCACTGCATGAAACCAAAAGGAGGCAATACAACAACTGGGGAATACACATTATCAAGGTAAATTGGTTATCATTATTATATAATAACTATTGCGGTCAAAGGTCAAAACACCAACTGCTCTTGAGCAGAGTGTTGTGCCAGTATGCAAGGTTTGTTAACCATTATATTCTATAATAAACCACATGAATCCATTTATAATAAATTAGTTTGCCAAGACTGTAATGTTTTCAAGCAAGGAAAGTTCCATAACAGACTTTTCAAAAGAAGACTATGGACAGGAAGTGATGGTAGAACTATCATTATCACATGCATAATACATTATTGTATATAAATAATTATACAGAACAACAGGAAGTGGTTGTTGGATGAAGTACTGAGGTATATGTATCTGTTTGTTATTATGGCAATTACAGTTGCATGCAGTCTTACAGCAAGTGATGATGTCCAATGTAATTTAACTGTACTGAATGAATTAGGAATTAAGTTGAAAGAATGTGATGACAACTATGATGGTATGCTTAAGTTTATTATAATAATTATAATATAATATAAATGCTATGATGTTTATACTGCATAGTGAGCAACAACTCAGACGAATCTGTAAATTTGCAACAACCATTTGGTTAGATAAAACCACAGTTTATTTTAGCAACAAAGTTGTTGTTTTTATTGACAGATGAGAATTCACTACCAAAAGATGTGTTAATGCCCACTTTTAGTGGAAATGCATTCATAAGTAAAACAGAAGAGATTGGATTAGTCTCCATGAGCAGGAAAAACTGGTGGATCGCTGACTTTCCTATTCTAAACAGGAAATCTGATGAGTAAGTCGAATGAAGAGCATGTGCTATTATTGGTGCAATATCCTTCTAATACTGCTGCAGTGGAAGTACTTTTACAAGAAGATTTGTGCGTGACACAGTAAAAAGGGCTGAGGTATAATTTACTATAAAATACATGCATGCATAATCATTTTACCTATAATGCAGCCAACATTGAGAGCTTTTCTTAAGGGAGATACTGAAAGCTCTTTTAAAGTACGACGAGGAGGGAAGAATTGAGACATTTGGCCACTGCAACAAGAAGACATGGTAAAATATTCCATCAGAATGCAAACACCTTCTAGTACCATTATTACAGTACCATGAGATTATACATTTTTTGCGTGGAGTGCTGGGTGATGTCTTAGGAGAGGTAGTCATTGTGACACCCTCAGTCATTGACCACATCCTTTTTCCAGAGGTTTGCACACATGACATAATTATTATTATTAATTTTTCTCATTTATTGTTATAGGCAATGGTCATGCTCATTACTAGGCACTGTAACTGTGACTATAATGAAGCCATAGAAATCTATAAGAAGAAAGAACTTCAATAGCCTTTACCATAACTACGTAGTCAATATGTTGACTAAAATTTACAAGATCAATCTCGGAATTTTAATTACCTCATCAAACCGTGATTGTGACTATAATAGCTAAAGTATTGCTTTCAAAATCATGAACTGTTGGTAATAGTAGTTAGAAATTGATTGCCGGAGTAATCATTGAATTTGTGCTGGGCCTGTGAACTAGCTAGTGACAAACCAATTGTACCATAGTGAAGCTAAGACAGTGACCTACAAGAAGCATAAAATAAAGCCTCACTGTTGTATATAGCATAGCACAAATTCAAAATGTGTTAATGAGATACATAAATAACAGTTAAAAGTACTATCTGAATTTGTGCTGGACCTTTGAACTAGCTAGTAACAAACCAATTGTACCATGGTGAAGCTAAGACACAAGTTCAATATAAAAATTTGACTACTGATAATAGCAAATAGCAATAACAATTAATTTTGTTTTGATCTGTAAGTCACTGAAATGACCAAAGATTGAAATGCAGCAATGAGTGCTGGCTTACCAAGCCCAACATTTACAAACAACCTGGTAACCGTAACTAATTTTTTGCTCTGATCCAGCTACATGCATGATAGGTTGCTTACTTTGGCAAATCACTACTATGACGGTATCTTCATTCATTTATGCATTATTAATTTAATTTATTTTCTTGGCTCCTGTTATCACTTATTTTTTCTGGTTGTTATTGTCATTTCACTCATGTAGTATGTATACCATAGGACAACAGGATACATACTAGTCTGTTTTTAAAGCCTGCAAGATGAAGATACAAGTTTCTCATACAAGTTTGAAAGATGATACAAGTTTCTATTATAATGTTTGATCATCCTGCTTGCTGTATGAAACTTTCAAAGTCATTGAGCTACATTTAGCTGAGAAGCTGCCATTTGATTACAGGCATACACTTGAAAATAAAATGCAGCAGAAGGTCCCTTTTCTCATGCACTGTCATAAAAATTTTAATTTATATTTTTGTAAATGTCGAAGCGATTATCATAACAAAAAATCACTCAATGGCATGCCACAAGACATACCAACCTAAGGTGCATACTAATGCTTATATCATGTTGTCTGTTGCATGCCCTATTTAATGGCCGACTTTCATGCTTTAAATTGGCAGGCTTTAAAAACAGACCATCGGTTTCAACTAGATAGAGAAAACCATGCAAATTATGATGCTTTATTAGCTACGCTGCACTGATGAGGGCCAAAAAGTCCGAAACAGATGAAATACAATGTCTGTCTGCAGCTGTAATAATTATAAACATCAATGAAGTCGAGTCTAAGTACAATAATGGTATGCATACACATAGCAAGTGTAAAAACATGAAGAGGGCATTACATCGCTAAATGTATTATAGCATAAAAAAGAAAGTAGAAGGATTTAATTAATATGGACATTAATTTTTAAGTGTATGGAAATAGTATTTGTTTGTCTGTAAAATGTCCACAGAGCCAGCCCAAATAGGAATTGTGAGAGACGTGAAGTCAGTCGCAGATAACGCGAATTTGGGTTGGAGAACAGGAAGTGGGAGGAGTTAACCAAAGATATTCCTGGGTAGGTGAAGGTGTGCTAAGTGAGGAAATAGTATTTGTTTGTCTGTAAAATGTCCACAGAGTCAGCCCAAATAGAAATTGTGAGAGAGATGTGAAGTCAGTTCGGAGAAAACGAATTTGGGTTGGAGAACAGGAAGTGGGAGGAGTTAACCAAAGATATTCCTGGGTAGGTGAAGGTGTGCTAAGTGAGGACAGAGCCAGCCCAAATAGAAATTGTGAGAGAGATGCGAAGTCAGTCGCAAATTAAATAACGAATTTGGGTTGGAGAACAGGAAGTGGGAGGAGTTAACCAAAGATATTCCTGGGTAGGTGAAGGTGTGCTAAGTGAGGAAATAGTATTTGTTTGTCTGTAAAATGTCCACAGAGTCAGCCCAAATAGAAATTGTGAGAGAGATGCGAAGTCAGTCGCAAATTAAATAACGAATTTGGGTTGGAGAACAGGAAGTGGAAGGAGTTAACCAAAGATATTCCAGGGTAGGTGAAGGTGTGCTAAGTGAGGAAATAGTATTTGTTTGTCTGTAAAATGTTCACAGAGCCAGCCCACATAGAACTTGTGAGAGAGATGTGAAGTCTGTCGCAGATAACGAATTTGGGTTGGAGAACAGGAAGTGGGAGGAGTTAACCAAAGATATTCCTGGGTAGGTGAAGGTGTGCTAAGTGAGGAAATAGTATTTGTTTGTCTGTAAAATGTCCACAGAGTCAGCCCAAATAGAAATTGTGAGAGAGATGTGATCATGAAGTCGTCGCAAATAACGAGTTTGGGTTGGAGAACAGGAAGTGGGAGGAGTTAACCAAAGATATTCCTGGGTAGGTGAAGGTGTGCTAAGTGAGGAAATAGTATTTGTTTGTCTGTAAAATGTTCACAGAGTCAGCCCAAATAGAACTTGTGAGAGAGATGTGATGTCAGTCGCAGATAACGAATTTGTTGTTTGAATTTGAAATAGTATTTGTTTGTCACAGAGTTAGTTACCCCTAACAAAATGTTGCGATTGGTCATCAGATCCACTGCTGTTGTCAATTGCTTTGTTGAGAGTCCACTGCAAATAGAAATGAGAAGTTCAATGAATCAGCCCAAATTGCATGCTGCAAATGCCACACCATAAGGCGGAGCATATATGCATAGCTGTATACAGGCAAGGAATTAGATTAGATAAAGTAGAGCCTCACTAATCCAAACAGCCCTAATAGGATCCTCGCTAACTTCCGAATGCAGTTGTGAATACATGTATCACCTTTTAACGTCCGTATTTTTCTATCAGAACAAATCTCTAATTGAACAGCTTGTGAAACAGAGCTGTTTTGATTAGCTAGGGTCTACTGTACCTCTATTACTTACTCACACACTATCGTGCATCGTGAGTATAGCACTGATAATGAATAATTATACTATTGTGAATGTTTGCGTGAATGTTTATTCATACCTCTTGGTACCTCGTACATTTTCTGACAGCTAATAGATAAGAAGCACATAGTAATTATGCTTATTATTAATTTTACAACATTACTGTATTATTTAAGTCATTGACACGCCCATCTACACAAGTCATATAACAGTCAGCATCTTACTCTCGCTTAGCCAGAACTAGCTAAATTAAGCGAGACTACCCCATCTACACAGGTTTTATCCTTACCACTGCAGTCTCACATGTTGCTCGATGTCGACGAACTATTCTTGCTGTTTGCCTGTTCTTGCGCAATGCTTTGCGCTAACTGCGCCTTAGTAATTGGTACAACTAACCACAAGAATGTTACTGTATGGCTTCTACGAATGTGCTGCCCGCGAATGTGCTGCTAACTTCAGCACGGTATCTCGCTCGTGGTATGCGTGTAACTGCTGTGCTGTGCTAAACACTGTAGACACGCCCAGTTGAATGTGGTTAGCACTGATTGGCTTCTGATTGCATAATTAAAGCACTGCATTGTGATTGCTGTACAGAAATCCTGTATATATGCATCTGCAGTTGCTGTGTTTGTGGAATGGTGGATAGTTGTGTTTGTGGATAATGTGTCATTCCACCGAGGCATCTGCACCTTAGGTGCTTCATTGTAGCAGTATTCTCACAGCAATGAGTGCAATAGTCTTGTTGCAGTCATACTTTAACTTGTTTCTACTGCAGCTTACAGCTTCCATATGATACTGTTTTGATCCTTCCGTGGATCTACTGCATGCATATATGTACGTGCTGTCATAATTATGCATCTTTGCTTCTGCTTCAGTGTGCTATATTCGAATGCTGGCAGCTGAATATGAATCCTACTCTGTTATAGCATTACATGCTCAAATTTTAACATCCACCGAGGCATAACCCGCACCAATGGTGCATTTTTCATTCTGTCCGCAGGCAGAACTCCGCGTCGGCGGAAAACTAATAGACTAGACTTTTTTTTCAAAATTCCACACATTGGAGGCATTTGTGAGGAAAAGTTGGCAGATAGCATTTTCTGACCCAATTTTTCATGCTGAATTCAAATATGCTGTCTGCCAAAGCAGCTGAAACATTGTTTAATAGTTAATTGTAATTTTTTATTTTTTAACGACATTCATTGTAAACAATGTGGTTAGAACAACTAAAAATGATTGTCACACAATTACTTTTCATGGTTACAAGTGCAGTCTCTTGTGCAGTTCAAGTTTGTCTTTTTACACCTGCAACGTAAAGTTTTACATCCAGTTTTGCACTTGCATGCGATAACTTCTTTGCAGGATATTACATCAACATAGGCTTTAATGTTCCTTCTTCCATCTTCCAACCCATGCATGCCTTCGGGATTTGGTATCATGGGATAGGCCAAATGAGCTTGCCTCCATACTGCTGCTTGATAATGAGCACGTAATTCTTGCTGCCAAGAAGCATCGAATCTTCAACGCCAACTTCCTCCTGCTGAAAGAGTATACCCAGTAGTATCAGTAACTGCAGTGCAAGAGCTCGCGGCTCGTTCGTCTTGACGCTCGGTGCGTCCAAACCTGAACGAGCCAAACAGTGGCCGGAAATAGGCCACTTTACCTTATATACCTGGAATAGTGCACTTACGTCTTTGATAGGCATTAAACACTACCAGAAGCGAGTAATCCTTGAAAAACATGGTTTTTAGACCGTTTTGGACTGAAGACCCCATTAAATAATTAACCCTCTTGTCGCTACTTATTATTGACTCCGCCCACATCATGTTTGCAGCTATCTCGATGGATACCGCGATGGATACTTCGTTTGTCCATGTTTGTCTCTGGTCTGGACGCTTGAGCGCGCAAGCCAGAGGTATGAAATTTGTCTAGAGCTGTACTATACTCTAAGTAGCACTGATCTGTTTGTTAAAGCTTTAGATGGCTGGTTAAAACTGACATGCCCAGACGTGAACCGCCGGGGCTGAGTACTGTACCGGCGCCGCTTACCTACGCACAGAAAGGTTCCTACACCACGCAGCGTAAGGACTAGAAGCCACTGTGAGTGTGATATTGGCATCACTGAGATTCTACTAGGCGTGGTCCAACTATTTAGGCTTGCAGCATCATGATCGAATTGTCAGTATTAGTCTCTTCATCCATTACAGTACTAACAATTATCATGTTGTCAAATCATACATGAACTTGATATTTTAAACCTCTCATTGAATGATTGGTAATATTATATGATTATTTTAGACCACACTCCTTACTCTCAAGACCCGTGCACGTTCACATCTGCATGCTAGACTAGTAACTGCTGCTCACAGAGTTGTCAAAATGAAATAACATCTAACATAGAATAAGTTCAAACTGGTAGTGATCAAAAAAGTAACAGGAACAAGTAAATTAAAAAAGCTTTAATAAAAAAAACTGAAAAGTGTAGGGATGACTCTTAAAAAAGGAAAGGAACAAGATGGGATGATGCTTGCAAAAGTAAAGGAACAAGATGGAATAATGCTTGCAAATGTAAAAGTCCCAAGTATCCCTACATCAGCGGCTTGAAGGAGGACGCAGTCCGATGACATAATTGACGGTTCTAAATAACTAGAGATATCTGTGTTTGGAGGACGCAGTCCGATGAAGTAGTTGACAGTTGTAAATATGCTGCAGGTAGCTGTGTTTGGAGGACGCAGTCCGATGAAGTACTTGATGGTTGTAAATGTATAGGAAGAGGATTCCGCAATTGTCAGTTGCACGTTGTCGCAACAAGCTGCTGATGTAGGGATACTTGGGACTTTTACATTTGCAAGCATGTTATTCCATCTTGTTCCTTTACTTTTGCAAGCATCATCCCATCTTGTTCCTTTCCTTTTTTAAGAGTCATCCCTACACTTTTCAGTTTTTTTATTATAGCTTTTAAGATTCCTTCTTCAAAAAGCTAATCAAGAACCTCACTGAACAGTGAGGGTGTGGTGGGCAGCTGAAGATCAAAATGGAATTAGATTGAAACATTTGACATAATTAAGCCTTTATTAAAGTATAAAATTCAAAAACATGTTTTACTAATAAATCTGCATACAATAAATTGCGTTACTACAAAATAGAGACCTTTAAAAATCTTGTTAACAAAATGTATTGTCATAATCTTCTAGGTGTAGAGCTGGTATTTCCACTCCACCAGTTAGTAACACGTGATAATGATCGATACAACCACAGACCAACACGAACCGGCCATGTCACAAACACTATCTGTTCAAACTGCTCCTTGCTCCCGGTCTAATGGATGATAGAGACACCATCATTCAGCCATGCTGTGCTGATGCAGCCTACCTGGGTTGTGACAAGATACGATGCTTTCTGTTTCCATATGATGTAGCGAGTCACTCCTAGTCGCCATAGCAACCACGGGAACAGCCCACTATTGATGATTCTGTCTAGACTACCAGTGACCATATCACACATGACCATCCTCACAGGTGCTAGAATAATAATGATGATACAAATGTAACATGCACCATTTTAGGCACAAAATCATTCATATTCACAATTGATGCAAGTTCCGATAAATACATTATGGAACTATAGAAGTCACATAACGTGTAGCTATTAGTAGTGATTACATTCTTACCTTGACATGCAATATCATAGTACATGTGCATACTGAAGTTCAGCCCTCTATAACTATGAGAGAGAGAGAGGGAGGGAAGGAGGGAGGGAGGGAGCGAGCGAGCGAGCGAGAGAGAGAGAGAGAGAGAGAGAGAGAGAGAGAGAGAGAGAGAGAGGGAGGGAGGGAGCGAGTGAGCGGTAGTGAGGGAGGGAGAGAGGAAGGGAGAGAGGGAGAGATACATACAGGACCTGGATTACCATACCTGGGATGTACCCATGCAGTCACGACTTCATAGCAGCTGAGATGTGATGATTGCTGTCTCTGTACTACCGCTCTGCCACTCTCTTCCTCTCTCTCCACATCCTCAGTCACTGTATTAGTATACTCTACTGTCTCTCCAACAGCATAACCAATCATGTTAGATACCTGCATGATCAGGAACATGCAAGAATTCACTAAGTACACGGCTAGTATTCACTACTATTATACAATGTAAATTACAGTAACTGTTAGTTATTATACTGTACTCACTCTGAAGTCTCTAGTGATGTCTACTTCCTGTCCTGGATCTGATGGAAGAAAGAACACAGCCACTCCAGGGTAGGCCGTGTAGCTAGTCTGATCATGTGACTTAGGGTTAAGGAAGTTCATGAACTGTTGTAGAGTTTCGTGACCATCTCTACCTCCTCTGTACCGCCACACACTGTATATGAGAGAGAGGAGGAAGAAAGGTGACAGAGGGAAAGGAATGAAAGAGAGCTAGAGACCAGAAGGCAGAAGACAAGACAGTAACATACCGATCTTCATTGTTGAACACCCAGTGAATGATCTCCTCTTGGGTAGCAGCTGGTAGACGAGAGATGGGAACAACAAAACTGCTACTAACCAACACCTTGTGTAGCTCCTTCAACTATAATAGGATAATAGATACAGACTCAATGAAGTATGTAATGTACGTGTTTTGTACCTTTGGTTTTAGGAGTGGATTTTTACACGATTCCAAATAGTGCTGAAAAAAAATTAATCATATAAATTCGTCGAAATTTGAATAGCCGGCACAACTTGCTCACATTATGATCATGAAAAATGCTGCACTGTTCCAAATTTAATCATACCTTCATTTCCAGTAGTTGCTTCTGTCTAGTCTGACACATTGCGATGATGTCGGCATGGTAACACCACTCATCAACCTGCCTGTCTATATAGCTGACCAGATCATCAACTATAGCCTCCTTGGTAGGTGTGGTCATCGTAGTAACCGTAGGAACTTGAACCTGTAATAATAAATCAATACATTAATACTGATGTACATGAGAAGTTTTGAAGTATAGTAGCAAATATATTTTTGTACCTTTTTATCTTAGCCAGTATGTCTCTCAAAGGTCTTTCTCCATCGCTCATGGTCAAAGCCGCTACTAACGATCTCTCTCACTCTCTTGTCCTCTCTCACCATCACACTGATGTACTGTGACAGCACCTTACCAAGGAACCTGCACCACAGACACAAGTATTTAAGATAGAGAGTGTGAAAAGATCGACAGAAGATTATATACTGTAATGGGAACCAACTGATCAACTGTAAATAATTTCTGCTATTCGTGCACATGCACAGTACTCACCTGAATTGTTTCAACCAATCATCTTGCAGCATAGTCTGTATCACATCATCAAACACCAGACCAGCTAGATCCTGTCAACAGAAATTTATCAAAGACAACATTTATGAGTACAAGACGAAACTAAACCAATAGTCCTGCTTCATCACACGTGTGTAGTATAATGTGTCACGTGATGGTACATGTAGCTACCTTAGTCATCTTTGATTGTTGTCTCATGAGCAATGGACGTGATGATCCAGTGAGAGAGAACCCAGGATGCAACACAATATCAACGCCACATCGTACCCTCTCCGGACTAAAGGAGAGAGTGGGTGAGTGAGTGAGTAGGTGAGTGAGTGGGTGAGTGAGTGGATGAGTGAGTGGGTGGGTGGGTGAGTGGGTGAGTGAACGAGCAAGCGAGTGTTAAACATTACAAAGGTGACTCTATCTATCTAACCGGTTGTCATAGTAACTCCTCCATTCAGGTGAGTAGTCATGGCGACAGGTCAGTATACTACCAGTCAGCTCAGGTTGTACGACCCTGGACATGACATGAGAGAACGCTCCTCGCCTTACAATAATGTACTGTACCTTCTGATGTGTTCCCAAGTCCTAAGGTTAGGGAATGATTTGGGCAGTATCACAGATGGTACCAGTGGATGATGAGATGACAGCAACATTGAGAACAGCTCGACCCATACCTAATGACAGAGAGAGAATGCTTCAACTCAACATCAGTGCTCAAGGTCACTAAAAAATTAAAATGAGAATATACAACCATTTCATATACCATATAAGTTATTGTACACATTCACAAAAATGAACCTAAGCTCTAATGTGCAGTTCAGCACACACATACAAAAATGTGCTTGGAAATTATGCTGTACTGAAACGTCTGTGTATATCTGTTTGATTAACCTGTGAAGTGTCGTAAGGATGTCCATTAGTGTAGGCTTTGAAGATGTAAGCACCTATATACACATACGCATACAATGAGTCATGTGATTGCATGTCATGTGATAGTCTCACCTTCCTCACACAAGAGCACCTCCACGTTCTCAATCTCTACTCCTGACTCATCATAGAGTGATATAATGATACTATCAACCCTCATACCAATCTAGAGGAGAGAGAGAGAGAGAGAGAGAGAGAGAGAGAGAGAGAGAGAGAGAGAGAGAGAGAGAGAGAGAGAGAGAGAGGGAGAGGGAGAGGGAGAGGGAGAGGGAGAGGGAGAGAGAGAGAGAGAGAGAGGAGGAGGAGGAGGAGGGAGGGAGGGAGGGAGGGAGGGAGGGAGGGAGGGAGGGAGGGAGAGGTTAAAATGTAAAACTGAAATTACATGTAGTTCAAGCCGAAGAAGCAACAAAAATTCACAATTTCATCTCATTTCATCAATGTTGACATGAGTCATTGTACATACAGCAACACATTAGCATATCCAGACACACAGCTAGTATGCTCCATTAGCTCACTTCTAGTGGTCTCTCACAGTGCTCTCCAGTGGGTGCATAGCATCCAACAATCTGTGAACCACAGCATCTGATTGGTCAGAACACATCACATGATCCCAGTAACCACCGTCAGCACTCACCTAGCACAGCTCAGGAACGATGTGTTGATAGAGGCAGTGAAGGTCTTGGGACTAATGGGAGCTCTAGCCTGCATATGAGAGAGAGGAAGGGAGAGAGAGGGATGGAGAGAGGAAGGGAGGGAGGGAGGGAGGGAGAGAGGGAGAGAGAAAGGAAGAGAGCTATAATGTATAATGCTGTAGTTGATAAGTTATTAAGAGCTGAGGTAAAAAACACTCACAAAGACACAGGAAAGACAGGAATCTTAGAACAGATATGTCAGTACCTGTTTGTCAAACTCTGTCTCAATCTCATCTTCTCTGCTCAGTATCGCTGACTATAGTGGGTGTGACCCAAACTATGTCACATGATTAGCACATGAATCACCTTTCTTTCGTAGAAATGTCCGTCATGCGTCTTACCCAATCGTTGATCTATTGTACGCACTGCTGCAGCACGCCGACCCTAATTACATTCCGATATCTACTTGACCACACCCACACCACACCCACCTTGAGATCACTCAGTGATAGCTCGTCATCAAACAGTTGAGAAGACTTGATCAATACACCATCCACTAGTACCTGATCATGAAGAAATGGGAAAGTAGCTACATGATGAGTGAAAGTAGCTACTGCACTTTCTTAGTGTACTAGGCTAGTACAAGTTAGTACAAGAGTGCTTTAATTTAAACAATCAGATCTTACGACAATCATTGTTTAGAATGATAATATGAGTCTGGCAGAGGTAGAAAAATCTGCTCATAAATATTATCATCCGATTTATATTGTAGCAATGAAAAATGAACTACACAATTATTGCTTATTTTAATCTACGGAGTTGACTCATTCACGACTGAAACAGATACAAAATTGTGGTATTCTGGTACAACCATTGAGCAAAGCAGAGTGATATGACAAACAGCATGTTACGGTGACATTTACATTTTACTACACAGATCCATATTATGTTATGGTACTAACTGACGTGTGTTATGGCGAGTTGATTGAGTATCTCAGAGAGCTCTCTATAACAAGCCAGCACTGTCTGTCTCATGTTCTCCTCTAGACTACGGGTACCATCAGTCCTGACTGAGACTGAGTGATGCTGGAGAGAGAGGGAGAAAGAGAGGGAGAGAGAGAGAGAGAAGGAGAGAGAGAGAGAGAGAGAGAGAGAGAGAGAGAGAGAGAGAGAGAGAGAGAGAGAGAGAGGCGAGGGAGAGGAGGGAGGGAGAGAGAGAGAGAGAGAGAGAGAGAGAGAGAGAAAGAGAGAGAGAGAGAGAGAGGGAGAGAGAGAGGAAGAGAGGGAGAGAGAGGAGGGAGAGAGAGAGAGAGATAAGGAGAGAGAATATATCAGGTACAAGATCCTTGCATACCCCAGTCCATAATCTCTCATTATATCCACACTCCACCAGTCTCTGATAATCCTCTTTGTTACGAGATAGTGACATTATATATTCCTCAAACATTGCTTCTCTCTTCTTCAGCATCTCTCTTCTATCCTCCTCCCGTCCTCTACCATCACCATCCTCCATCTCCTTCACTACATTGCTCAGGTAGTGCTTGAGCAAGTCAGCCAACACTAACCTCAGAGAATCGTAACGAGGACTCTGCAGAACAGAAGACGAAACAACTAAGTACATGCATGTGTCAAATTAAGTGCAAAAGGTTATAGCTGATCATGTGACCTGCATGTGATCCATTCTAGTAGCACATGACGACAGCAGTACCATAGTATCCTCACTGGACAGCACCTCACTGGGGAACTTACTATAGAGAATACGAGAGGATAGGAACACATTATAATAATTATTATTATGGTTATAAAAATTTGCTTAAAATTCATCAAAATGTAGTACATTTCAAACACTTGTTTGATTTGTTGTGTTGTGTGATCACTCATTGACACGATGTCATCATTGAACAATGTCCTGTAGTGAAAAAATATTCAAATTCAACCAGTGATAATTTTTGTATGCACTAAAAATTGACTTATGATCAGACATGTCGAGCTTACCTGAACAGTGCTATTCTCGCTAGCTGTTGTTGGCTCCTGGTCCATACCTCTCTTTTGAACCTTCCCTCCCTCACTGCACTATCAACCTCTGCTAGACACGGTGTGATCAGCTTCACTAATACCACCTCCTCCCCCTCCCTCACTCGAGCTCTCTTCTCTATCTCTTTCTCAGAGAGTTGAGAGGAGGAGCTCTGCCGCCTAGTAACACGCTGTAGGCTCATGGATAACATTATCAACTGCGCAAGAAGAGAGAGAGAGAGAGAGAGAGAGAGAGAGAGAGAGAGAGAGAGAGAGAGAGAGAGAGAGAGAGAGAGAGAAGGTACTATGAGCAAGCTGTGGGATAGCTAAGTAATGAAATTTTTCCTTCTTGCGATGCTGTAGTGAAATTCATGAATTCAGTTAGTGTCACCTAATGTGTTCAGTCTCTGATCATCCTCCATCGTGTGAATAAAGACAACAGTGACTACAGAGACTGAAAACATTAGTGCACGAACGTGACGCTTTTCACTTCGACATTACACGAAGAAAATCCGTGTAGACCATGCAGCTAATGCATTCTCCCTAACCTCACAAGGAGCTAGTAGTTGCCTAGCATTGATGGATCGATCCATTAGCAAACTGGTTGATAGATCCAGTCAAGCTAGGTCTGCTTCTGCTCACTGGCGACATGCAGCCACTACAGCACCCAACCGGATGTATTACTGCGTGATGATAATGAATTTATGTATACATAACATACAGCGGTTTTATTACTCCTTGCAACAGCCACAAAAGCGCAAAGCGTGATCCGTGCCTTATTTGGAAGGTTTATTATAACATTGCGTGATTCAGATTGACCACGGTTTACGCCCTACGCGTGCAAGATGTAATAAAACCGCTGCACTATTTTGTTTTAAGGGCGTGGCTCGTCCTCATCGGCTACTGTAGCTTTGTGTCATGATCTCCGTGGAGCAGTGGAGAGCTCGGATAGGCCTATTCGGCACGAAGCACTACTCCGGTTTTCGTTCTTCTCTATTCTCCTCTTATGCACCTGTCACGTTTCGTCGTGGTCGACGCGAGAAAAGCACTAGCGCTCAGCAAGAACCGCCCACGGATGAACCGCCCAGTCAACATGCAGGTCAGCCCCAACTTAACGTTCCAGGCAACCAGAACACAAATCCCTTTCCTTCAGCTGAGAAACAATCAGTAGTCTCACTCAAAGATCAGCAATCTTGGTCTCTCTCGTCTCATTTCTCACGGTGCTTCACCTCCTTTCTTTACACCGGTTTACTGAAGAGTAGTCTGCTACGAGAGGCTCTGATTAGATTAGTGTTGCTGATGGCGATCATTTCTCAACTTCTGGTCACTTCCGGTGATGTAGAAGAAAACCCCGGCCCAGGTCCAAGTGAGCTCTTGTGCATAATACTATGACATGTAGTATTTATTTTCACCTGCACACAAGATCCGGTATAAGATGTTGATTATTGCTATGTACATACACTTGGTCATTCATTTGGATGACTTTGTAGTCACAAGAACTATGTCAAAGTGTTGGTCTGACAATGCAATGTATAAATATTTGGTACCATTTTGATTCTGCATAACTTTGAACTGGAGAGGTTAAGTTTTACGAATGCGTAACATGTAATGTTTAGACTTGCATTAGACATCACAAAATTAATAATGATAATATTATGTATACCGAATTATCCTTCTATATCGCTTGTTTATCCTTTGAACAATGCACAATTTGAATTCTGGTCGCTTTTTGTCTTTAGCTACTCACCTGAGTGCTCTGCTACAGGCTCAGCTATAGATAAACTCACCATACCTGCAAAACTTAGCCATTAGTAAAAGCTTGACAAACTAGTTTGGTAAAGCCATGGTCGTTCCTGCTCTGACGACCTGTACGGACGAAAGACAGTTTGTGTTAGCATTTCGAAAGGTCAAGCTTATAGAGCAGGCATACGACTTTTTAGCTGACAACTGATCATGAATATATTATTGCCATTTCGCTAAAATTAAGCACTTACCAGGAGAATTTCACGACAATTCATGAGATATTTGTCCTATGCACTGCTCGTGTTAAGGTGCCAGGCCTCTTGAAGAAAGAAGAAAAGAAAATGACGAAATGATTTTCACCGGTTCCAGGTTCGTCACTTTAGCAATGTGCTCGAGGAATCTCTGTGGTACTTTATGTCGAGGCAACACTTGAGCAGTGGGTTGGGCTGCTTTACCGGTTCAGTTTACCTGTTCCATGCGTTTAGACCCTGTCTACAGGTTGGCAGTTGTCAAGGTTGTTAGACCCTGTCTACAGGTTGGCAGGTTGGCAGTTGTTAGACCCTGTCTACAGGTTGGCAGTTGGAATTGTCAAGTTTTGACAATTCCACATTTACTACAAATGTATGCGTAGAAGTGTCGATGTGGATGAGTGTACTTTCAAGTGAAGATAGCTATGCTTGAAAATTCTTGTCAGAAGGTGTCCACTTCTATGTTACTGACAGGGCAATCTTGATTTTTCCAGCAACTGATAGGCTCTTTCGCCTTCTTCGGAGACAGATCTATAATTGTCTGCACTGTGTCAATGATGCTTGTATGTGAGCTGGCATCAAATGGCTTTTTGGAATCATTTAGAAATCAACTACTATGATGTACATTAACTTGGATATGTTTGTTAGTAGCATGCGTCTACAAAAGCTTCCTGACCCCCATTAATGCTTTATTTTAGAGTACTGATTTAGTGTTATTACATATTAACGAAGATGACGAAACTCGATTTTCACCGTTTCCAGGTTACCGTACATAGGGCCTACATAGGGCTACAATACCGAACCCTACATAGGGAGACACTACCGTGTCTCCCTATGTAGGGTTGAACGAGAAAACAAGATGGCGGCTACATACAATGTATTAGCGTTCAAACGCTGATATTTCGCCTGGTGATGAATTTTATACGTCCAAAGACACTTAAATCTGCTATCTGGCGTTGCCCCATCTTACAGTAGCAAG
>OZ024785.1:15119682-15192401 GCA_964017065.1 Haliclona indistincta | reverse complement strand
GGAGTACAGTACAAACAAAAACTACGATACTACTAATTTATTAAGGTGGCGGTATACCCGTTTTTATGAATATTAATGAGCGATTTTCTTTTATCTGCAGTTCGTGACAGAGCAACGCTAGCAGCGTGAAACTCGCTCTGATGCATCAATGAGTGTGTCTCAATGTATAGTGCAGCTTGAAACGTTGCACAATATTCTACACCAAGGAATAATGTAGGAACAATCGACATCGTACGGATACGCGTTTTTCACGCCAAAAATCTCTCCTGACTAACTGTGCAGCAAAGGTTACCAGCTGAAATTCGACTCTTATAAACCATTTCTAGGTGCAGACGAAGAGTTTTGTTGACCCACGCTGAACGTAGCTGTTCTATGCATCGAAAAACATGGACGTCACTGCAAATCAGCCATGTTTTAGAATGTAAAAGTGTTTTTCTTAAAATCACAAAAAGTAAATGCAGAAAACTCTGGTGGACTTTTTCTGCGTCAAAGTTTTCGATCAGCTCTATTCAGCGGACCGTGTGACCAGGTTTTCTCGGTTCTACAAAGGCATGGGCAGGGCCAGTGACTAAAAATATTGTCGTAAAAGAATTAGTTTGAGATTTATGGCTCGAAGAAGGCGCGGGATCGCCCTTGAATTTTAACATATCGTGTCATTTCTCGGCGCTAGCTTATCAGGACATCTGCAGACTAGGAATGGCCCTCCGCTGGATGTAGAACCATCGATTGGCGGTGTTTTTTCGTGTTTCTCTGGCAAGGCAGGGACAAAAGTTGACGCAGAAACTCGAAAAATTCAACGATGTGCTTTGTGGTCGCTGCTGCCTAGCCACATTACATCTGAACTTAGCTTTAAGATTGCTGCAGAAGAACAGTCCTTGGCGCCTCTGTTACTTGTCTTTGCGCCATTGTAGCGCGTTTCGTCTTGATACAGTGTTCGCATAATATTTTGCTTATAACTCATGAATAATTAATGAGCAAACGTGTACCGCCACCTTAAGGGGACGGTTACCACTTTGCCTCATTAAATATTCATAAAATAATATTAAATCATAGTGTGAAGACAAAAAGCGCTATAAAGCTAAGATAAGCTTTATTGAATGCACCATCGACTTATCTATGTATAAAATAGTCCAGGTCAACAACTGCTACAGTAGAATAAGCCGGTATTGTGCCAAAGTCGACTCGCTATAAAACTGAATTTTCGGCGCCAAATTTCTTGACGAGCGTGCTAAGGCAAGAAGCGAAGTACACACCAAACGCTTCCTAAGGATAAACTATAGGTCCGTATCTATACTGGAAAGAATAGAAGCATCTTGTTTCCGAAAAATTCCCAATACATGGCTTAAGGAAGACGCTGAAACACGCCATTTTAGCCATTTATTGGGAATTTTTCGTAAACAAGATGCTTCTATTCTTTCCAGTATAGATACGGACCTATAGTTTATCCTTAGGAAGCGTTTGGTGTGTACTTCGCTTCTTGCCTTAGCACGCTCGTCAAGAAATTTGGTGCCGAAAATTCAGTTTTATAGCGAGTCGACTTTGGCACAATACCGGCTTATTCTACTGTAGCAGTTGTTGACCTGGACTATTTTATACATAGATAAGTCGATGGTGCATTCAATAAAGCTTATCTTAGCTTTATAGCGCTTGTATGTGCTCTCGCCGCGATCGCAGAGGATTCACACTCTCTCTCGTGAACGACCAACAACAAAAAACTGATTATTAACAACAACACGTGCGAACAATGAATAAACAAAACAATAGAACATGCGCAGACATACCGCCGGCCAAGACCGACAGTATTTAGGTCTTACAATAATACTACAACATAGAATGGCAGCGCCAAAGGGCCGCGACAAACAAAAAGTCAAAACAATAATTAGAGTTCAGTTCCGTCTTGAGGTAGAATCAGTACGAGCTTGTGCACTGGACGGTTGTAAGTTCCCCTAGCGGTCTGCACGGTCACTGCTCGCACTACTCCATCATCTCCCGGGTAGGTCTTGGTAATTCTAGCCAAGGGCCATTGACCAGGAACGAGAACATCATCACGAATAATAACGATGTCTCCTAGCATGATATTGCGATGGGTGGAATGCCACTTCTGGAGTTTCTGCAATGTGGTCAGGTATTCACTGGACCATCGTTTCCAGAAATGTTGAACTAATTGTTGACATAGTTCCCAACGACGCAGAGTGGTGATCGAGTGAGACGAGGATGGAGGATTAGGAATGGCTTGCAGAGGCTTTCCGATGAGAAAGTGACCAGGAGTAAGCACACTTATCTCTTCCTCACTAGGTAGTGGAGTGAGAGGGCGGCTGTTCAAGCAGGCCTCAACCTGAGTCAACACTGTAGACAACTCCTCGAAAGAGAGTCTCGTTTCGCCAAGGATCCTCGAAAGGTGTCGCTTGGTACTCTTTACAGCTGCTTCCCACAATCCACCAAAGTGTGGGGCCTTCTCGGGAATGAAGCTCCAGTCGATTCCTTCAGTTCCACAAAATGATGCTATTGATTGTTCAGTCTCATGTTGACGAAGAAACGCATACAAATCCTTGAGTTGTCGGTTTGCTCCCACGAAATTGGTGCCATGGTCGCTCCATATAGTAGATGGCTTGCCGCGTCGAGATACAAATCGTCTCAGACAGGCGAGGAATGCTTCAGTGGACAGGTTAGATACGAGCTCAAGGTGTACTGCTTTGACTGAAAGAGAGACGAACACAGCTATGTAAGCTTTAATAACAGTTGGACGGCGTACAGCTCCCAGCTTGATTAGCACAGGACCAGCGTAGTCAACACCTACATTACTGAAGACAATGTCAGGTGTCACGCGAGCTGAGGGTAGTTGTCCCATTAGCGGTGGCAGTGGTCTAGCTGACTTGCGTCTGCAGATGACACAGTTCCTGGTAACAGAACGGATGACACTGCGTCCTCTAACAATGTGATATCTAGCTGAGAGAGATGCAGACAACAAAGTTGGTCCTGCATGCAGGAGACGAACATGTTCAGAGATAATCAAGAGTCTTACCAGATGATGACGAGAATGGACAATCAGAGGATGCTTGACATCATAAGATCTCGCGGAATGTTGCTCTCTGCCACCAACACGCAGTAGACCGTGGTCGTCTAAGAAGGGGTTGAGGAGTTTCAGTGAACTGGATCTCAAGACACGCTTGTCAGACTTCAGAGAGATAATCTCTTGAGAGAATGTTTCTTTCTGGATGAATGAAATCCAATATCGTTCAGCACTCTTCAACTCAGTAAGAGATAGATAATGAGACGAATTTGTCGTGACTGTTGATACCTCACAACGAGCTCGACAATTGAAGATGAAGCGATTGATCCAAGCAGTCACTCGAACGAGCTTAGAGAAAGAGGAGAAACGATCGATAGGGATAGCTGGATCCACTTGAATGACCGCAACATGTGATGGAACTGGTATATAGACTTCATCAGCTTCTTGAGAGTGAAGGAGTCCAGGAGACTTCGGCCAATGCTGTGCATCTAGTCGCAACCACTCGGGACCAGACCACCATAGGTTGTGGTCCACTAGTTGTGAGGGGAGCACACCTCGGGAGGCGCAGTCAGCTGGATTCTCTATTCCTGTGACGTGCTTCCATCTAGTTGGCGGAACGACATCGATGATCCGAGAGACTCGGTTTCCAACATAGGTCTTGAAACGTCGTGGGTTCCCCTCCAGCCAGCTCAAAACAATAGTACTATCGGTCCAGGCGTGAATGTGATCAATTGGAATGCCAAGAACCTTACTCACATGATTCAGGATATCAGCCAACAAGTTAGCACCACAGAGCTCTAATCTTGGAATTGACAAACGCTTGATTGGAGACACTTTGGTCTTAGAGGTGACAAGAGATATGTGGACGTGGTTAGATTCATCAACTGATCTGAGGTAGACAACTCCAGCGTATGCATCTTCTGACGCATCAGAGAACCCATGTAATTGAGTGTCTACAATCTTACTTGATTTAAGATAGTAACAGCGAGAGAGACGAACTGTGCTCAGTGTATCAAGCTCTGACCTCCACTGTTCCCAGGCCTCCTTGATATCAAATGGAACTAAATCATCCCAATCTGTCTTCCTCTCCCATACTCTTTGCAGCAGAATCTTCATGGAAACAATGCAGGGAGCGAACCAACCAAGAACGTCAAAGATCTTTGCGATTTCAGATACAAGCTTGCGTTTGGTGAGTGAGTCAGAGGATGGAGCTTCACCGACTGTCAATCTGAAGTAGTCTTCACTGGCGCTCCATTCAATCCCCAGAGTCCTGGTGAATACATCTGCTTCACGTATTTCTTGAGTAGCTGATGCATCTCTTAGTTCTGCTGGAATCTGCTTCAACACAGCTGACTCACTCGTGTTCCACTTTCGCAGGTGGAAACCTGCACGAGCAAACAAGGTTTGGAGTTCCTTCTGAAGATTTAGTGCATCATTGATTGAGTCAGCTCCTGTGAGCCCATCGTCTACATAGAAGGAGTGGTGGACAGCTTTTGACGCAAGAGGAAATTCAGAAGCTAAGTCGATAGCGTTCTGCTTTACACACATGTTAGCTGTAAATGAAGAGGAAGAGACTCCGAATGTTACTCGTGTCATCCGATAGTCTTGCAATGGCTCACTAGTACTCTTTCGCCAGACGAAACGATGGAGGTCTCTATCTGATTCAGGAAGCAACACAGCTCGATACATGCGACTGACGTCAGTCGTCAATGCTACTCGGTGAGTACGAAATCTCAACAGAACATCTATCAGTGTAGAGTGAACGGTGGGACCGACTAGCAGTAAGTCATTGAGAGAAATACCAGAGGAAGTCTTAGCTGATGCGTCGAACACTGCACGGATCTTGGTTGTTGTGCTGGAGCTTTTGCGAACAGCATGCATGGGTAAGTAGAATGTTTTCTCTGCTGACAGGTGCATGGAAGAGGATGGAACTCGTTCAGCATGGCCCATGTCGAAGTATTCCTGAATGACTTCAGCAAACTGACCAAACTGTCCCTTGAAGTGTAGTGAACGTTCAAGTGAGAGGAATCTCCTGACTGCTGTGGATCTGCTCTCACCCAGGACACCAGCGTCTTGCTTGATGGGCAACGGAACAACAAACTTTCCATCAGCAGTGCGCGTGTGGTTCTCTTGGAAGTGCTTCACAACGCATGACTCCTCAGCAGACATGATGGTGGAGTTGTTGATTCGCTCTTCAATCTCCCAGAACTTCCTCAAGAGATCATCACCAGACAAGGCAGACGTATGCAGTGAAATGGCATGATGAGATGGTATGACCTGTGGCACATGACTTCCAGCTAGAACCCATCCAAAGGTTGTCTCGAATGCCGTTGGCGAACCTTGAGTACCTCTCCGCCGGCCGTGTTTCATTGCTTCACAGAAGACGTCGACACCAAGCAACAAGTCAATACGATCTGGCTTACCAAACGTGGGATCTGACAATTGCAGTCCAGACAAGTGTTTCCAGTTTGGTTGAATGGAGACTCTGTGAGTAGGAAGATCACAAGTGATTCTTGGTACTACGATTGCAGTGACAGGGATCTCCTTGCTATGAGAATAAGCGGATGAAACAGAGAGAGAAGCGACGGACTGAGAGGGTGAGTGATGAGATAAACCAGCAACGCCAGAGATCTGTGCTGACTGACGTGAACGAGATAGATGGAGACGCTGAGCAAGTCGTTCAGTGATGAAGGACACAGAAGAACCAGAATCAAGAAGTCCTCTAGCTTCAGTTGTGAGTCCACTTGGTGACTTCACAATAACACGACAAGTCATCAATAACGAATCGGTTTTCAGGTCCGTGGCAACGTGAGAAGGAGCATTGTTGACAGGAGGAGGAGGTGGTGGTTCAGGAACTGTATTGCCACCATTCGATTCAATGTGTAAGAGGGTGTGATGTGGACCTTGACATCGTCGACATCGATGCAGAGAGGGGCACTGTCTCACAAAGTGACCAGACTTGAAGCAGTTCAAACAAAGGTTGTTAGCCTTGAGTAGTGACACCATGTCGTTGTGAGGGAGTGCGCGAAATGTAGAGCAATGATGAAGTGGATGTTTCGTAGTCTTGCAAGCGATGCACAGTTCAGAAGGAGTTGCTACATGAACTGGTTTCACGGGTGACGCAGGCTTCTTGTGCTCTTGTTTGACAAAGTGTTTTACTGGTACAATGGGCGCTTTAGCCTCAGATGCTTGTGCGCGCACGTCGATGAACTTCAAGAGTTCAGAGTAGTGTGGCACTTCAGAGCGCTCTTGACTCGACCTTTGCCACTCAAACATAGTGTTTTCGTCTAGTTTTAGTTCGAGAAGAGATGTGACAAACTGACCAGATGGTTCGCAGTCCATTGCCTTCAGTGCTCTCAAGTGCTGCTGAACAGTATCATGGAGACGACGCAACTCACGACCATTGCCATCCTTGAGACCAGGTGCTTCTACAATTGACCGGACGTGCGCTTGATGGACTAGACGAGGTCGGTCGTAGCGTGCCTTAAGAGTTTCAATCGCCTCAATGTAGTTGTCACCAGATTGTGATAGACCGTCTATGATGGACTTAGCTGGACTATCCTTGATTGAACTCTGGAGATAGGTCATCTTCTCTGTGTCTGTCAATGTGGTACGACTATGGATGGTGACGTTGAATTGCTCCCAGAACGAACGCCAGCTGAGAGCGTTGCCGTTGAAACGAGGAACGTCTATCTTGGGAAGCTTGACACCTGATGAGCTTGCAGCGAGTGTAGGTGTAGCAGAGCGCATTCCAGCAAGAGTCTTCTTAGCTGACAGTGAGTGGGCGTAGATAACAGAGCGTATCTGTTTCTCGATTTCAAAGAGATCATCATCCTCAGGCAAGTTTAGCGTGGCTAAATCAGAGGAGACACTTCTTAGTTCTAGCTTGATGTCAGCTATCTCTTCCTCGATCTGACGAATCTCATAATCTTGCGATGGAGTAGACAGATTATCACCAACAGCAGATAGTCGATCTTGGATTTGTCGCAGACGTCTGGAGGCTACACTTCTACCACTAGCGGGACCAAGAGAGCATTTGGGAGATAACGCGGATGAGGTTAGACCATTTAGCAAACATTGGATCGATGAAGCAAGTTCAGTAACACGATCGTCATGTTCATCTAGTACGGCTTGTTCCTTAGCTAGCACATCTTCGCTCTCTACAAGATCAACAACGTCTAGGTGTTGAGTTCTAAAGTCAGCATCGAGCATGCTTAGACGTGTTTTGATTTGCCGTGCAATCTCTAGCTTGGGTGCACTGTCAAGTGCTGCATTGTTCTCTAGCTCTTCGAATTTGGCTATGAGACGCGTGACTGACGAACGCGTGACACCTCTGCGCCTTCTCGCGCTAGTGAGGGCTATGTCTTCCTCAGCTGGTTGCTTTTTAGATTTCTTTGGCATGATTGAGAGGAAAGGTGTAAGTGTTAATGGCGACCGATTGTGGCGTTAGCTGCCAGGGACAGCTGTGCGTGATTAGCACGATCGAAGTGCGACAAGGATACTAGTAAACAAGTACTGAAGTGGTCAGTGAACGAATAGAGTGTGCCTGGAAACAGTGTTGCAACAATCGTGGTAACGAGCGATGTAGAAAGACAGGTTTGTTGTAGATGCGAGACGAAAGCAAGCAGAAAGTTGCTGTGGCTTGACGATGTGGGCGTGGCTCCTCGTGCGAAGAGACGAGGACCAGCGTGGACAACGAGTGACTAGATAGAGAACGAAAGGCAGGTTACTGTGGCTTGATGAAGCAAGCAAGTACCGACAGAGTACAGCGATTGGTAGTCGAAGGGCGAATATCGATGGGCGAGCGTCTGATCGTCCACTAGAACTAGTGTGTGTGCGATTTACGACTTACAATAGTTCCAGGTAGAGGGAGTGAACGCAGGAGAGAACGTGACGAAAGGTAGCCAGTCTGGGTAGCTATCCGGCTCGGTGGACCATAAATGTATGTGCTCTCGCCGCGATCGCAGAGGATTCACACTCTCTCTCGTGAACGACCAACAACAAAAAACTGATTATTAACAACAACACGTGCGAACAATGAATAAACAAAACAATAGAACATGCGCAGACACTTAGTATTAACAGTGTTCAGCAGGTGCTCAGTAAGTAATAATTGTTTTGAAATCAATATTATGTAAGATAACTTATCAAGTAAACTAAACAGAAACATGCATACACAAAAAACAAGCTGGCACTCAGCTAATAGTTAGCTATTCTTGCCCTGCTTGCAGCGTAGAAGGACACAACTGTTGTGCAACTAGAGCTGAGAAATCAAGAGCTGCAGCCTTGGAAAGTAGCTGACCATGCAGGCGTTGCATCTTGTTTGCTGTCATGGCTTGCCGCCTAAGTCGCTGGCTCTTTTGTGTTCTGGTGTGTGGTAGTCACTGAGGGCTGTTGTTTCAAAACCACGGCCACAGGAACAGCGCTTTCGTCTGCTGCTACAGCCATCGCCGCGATCGACGCATGAATATTAAGTACGTGGTATTGCGTGAATATAATTAACACCATGAATAATCAAACGTCAATTATGAATATCATTATAATGATGCAAAATGACGTAGTGGGTGGTGGGTAACGGTGCAAACTGAAAAACCGGGTTAGGGTCAGGAATTTCCGACGCTGGAACCCCCCGCTAACAGTTACTATAATTTACATTAACTAGTAGTGAATACTAGCCGTGTACTTAGTGAATTCTTGTATGCACCTGATCATTCAGGTATCTAATATGATTGGTTATGCTGTCGGAGAGACAGTAGAGTGTACTAATACAGTGACTGAGGATGAGGAGAGAGAGGAAGAGAGTGGTGGAGCGGTAGTACAGAGACAGCTATCATCACATCTCAGCTGCTATGAGGTGGTGACTGCATGGGTGCATCCCAGGTATGGTAATCCAGTCCCTGTATGTATCTCTCCCTCCCTTCCTCCCTCCCTTTCTCCCTTCCTTTCTCCCTCCCTTTCTCTCTCTCTCTCTCCCTCCCTCTCTCTCTCTCTCTCTCTCTCTCTCTCTCTCTCTCTCCCTCCCTCCCTCCCTCCCTCCCTCCCTCCCTCCCTCCCTCCCTCCCTCTCGCTCTCCTTCTCATAGTTATAGAGGACTCAACTTCAGTATGCACATGTACTATGATATTGCATGTCAAGGTGAGAATGGAATCACTTCTAATAGCTTCACATTATTTGACTTCTATAGTTCCATAATGTATTGTCGGAACTTGCATCAATAATTGTGAATATGAATGATTTTGTGTAAAGCTGGGCGGTATTAACTAAATACAAGAAAATTAAAAAGATTTCTATCGAAATCAAAAGGATGTAGGGTTGTGAAATCTACCACTGGTTCACAAAGTAAACTAACAAGGAAGTTGAAGGAACAAGCATGGAATGATAACACGATTGACTTGCTAACAGACCATAGATCCCTACATCAGTGGCTGCTGTGGTTGGCTATAGCTAGTTCAGCTAGTTGCTGTGACTGACACCTGACGTGCATTCAGCTTGTGACAAAATATTGATCTTATGTACAGCCACTGATGTAGGGATCTATGGTCTGTTAGCAAGTCAATCGTGTTATCATTCCATGCTTGTTCCTTGTTAGTTTACTTTGTGAACCAGTGGTAGATTTCACAACCCTACATCCTTTTGATTTCGATAGAAATCTTTTTAATTTTCTTGTTTGTGTCCTTTTTTCTTTTTCAGAGAACAGAAGTGCAGTTCAATATCATGCACGTACTGAGCCGTCTTAGTTTCCACCATTGGTTTAGTTTTCCTGTTGTTGAAGGCTATTCTTTATTATTAACAATTTTAAAATTTTAGCTGAAAATAATCAGCTCGCCTAAGCATAATGCATGCATACGAGCCCCGCCCACACATGTTTGTTGTAGACCTGTAGTGCAAGGCGGTTATAAATATCTGGCAAGCGCAGAATGGTGGTGATGCTATACGAGCTTACCGTTCTTCAAAGACACCAGACAAATATGTGTTCTCCGTGACCGTCATCGGCGTGGCGATACTCAAGCTAGTGCTTGGTCACGTGCGCTAACCACAGCTTGGTCACGTGCGTATTGCGCAATCACAATAATGGCGTCTAACACTTAGCTGACAATGGATCACGATCGAGAAATCGAGGAAGTTATATCGCCGTTACGCTAAAAACAAAGTTCAAAAGGCACCTGCCAGGAGAATTTCACGACTGTTCGTGGGTGTTTTGATCTCGGCACTGCTCGCGTAAAGGCGCTAGGCGCGCTGAAGAAGAAGAAGAAGAAGAAGAAAACGAAGATGACGAAACTCGATTTTCACCGTTTCCAGGTTCGTCACTTTAGTAACAATTTCGAGCAATCTCCTTGCTATTGTAAGATGGGACAACGCCAGAGAGCAGATCTAAGTGTCTTTGGACGTATACAATTCATCACCAGGCGAAATATCAGCGTTTGAACGCTAATACATGTATGTAGCCGCCATCTTGTTTTCTCGTTCAACCCTACATAGGGAGTCACTACCGTGCCTCCCTAATAGTATCACTATATTAAAAAAAATTATAGTGATATAACTACATACCTATAATATTTAATTACTCATAGCTGCATATACTATTAATATTCTTTGTTCCAGTTTTAGCCACAAGCTCGCTTCTTGACGACAATGACATTGCTTATCTTTGCAGCATAGCTGTATTAATCCACAGACTTGCAGTTGAATCGATCAATCACGATCGTCGCATGACGTGCTAAATACAATCATTACATTACTATAATCGGTATGCTGGTTAATACCGCATGCACTGCCGGTATATCCGGTAAATCGGTATCCGGTATTGGCTAAATGCAATTTATATACCTCCACTATATTGAAATAATACCGTGATATGGCTACATATAGGTATACCGCCCAGCCTTAATTTTGTGCCATAAATGGTGCATGTTAAAATTGTGTCATCAATATTATTCTAGCACCTGTGAGGATGGTCATGTGTGATATGGTCACTGGCAGTCTAGACAGAATCGTCAATAGTGGGCTGTTCCCGTGGCTGCTATGGCGACTAGGAGTGACTCGCTACATCATATGGAAACAGAAAGCATCGTATCTTGTCACAACCCAGGTACATGTAGGTAGCTTCATCACAGCACAGCTGAATGATGGTTTCTCTATCTTCAATTAGACCGGGAGCAAGGAGCAATTTGAACAGATAGTGTTTGTGACTTGGCCGGTTCGTGTTGGTCTGTGGTTATATCGATCATTATCTCGTGTTACTAACTGGTGGAGTGGAAATACCAGCTCTACACCTAGAAGATTACTGACATAAGACATTGAATACAACTTTTGTTAGCAAAAAATTAATTTTAAAGGTCTCTATTTTGTAGCAACGCAATTTATCGTATGCAGATTTATTAGTAAAACATGTTTTTGCCTTTTACACCTTAATAAAGGCTTAATATGTTAATTGTTTCAATCAATCTTCAATTTAATTTTGATCTTCAGCTGCTACCGCACACCATACCTCAGCAATAGATCAGACCCACCACACCCTCACTGTTCAGTAAGCTGGGTTCTTGATTATAGCTTTGAAGAAGAAATCTTAGAAACTATAAACAATCTTATGTCGAGCTTGTAAATTCATAATCTTAAAATCGCCACTAGAAAAGTCTATGGGTGCTTTTTATGCACATGCAACCACACAAGAGGTCATGTTACTTTGTACACATGCAGTGTGGTTCGACCCTAGTTTCGGGCTGGGGTCCGAACCCAGTCCTGGAACCCTGCAGGGGGGGGTACGACAAGCTAATTTAATATGACGTATTGCTGACATACGACACGCCCACTAACGAATGGAATGTATGGAGGATAGTTTAAACAGTTTTCCATCGCGCTATAGTACATGGTATCGAGCTCAGGTGTGCATTGTTTACACTCCAGATCAAGGCAAGTAATATTCCAGAACAATCTACTGAAAATAGCTGAAACAAGTTTCTACTGTTAAAGTGATTGGGCAACATTTGTGCGTATTGCAGCCAGAGTTTGTGCGCCACAGTCGCAATTTCTTTACATTATTAACTGAATGATGCTCAAGAATGATAGCGATGCTGTTTTGATCACGTTGGTGCTTTCTTGGGTGAATAGTTTTGCCAACCAATTGTCCACCTTCATCTCTCTATACTGCAAAAACTAAAAGAGGTAAGGGTGGGGTAAGGTTGCTTAAACGAAAGCTCTTGGGTAGTAGTATCCATTCCGCAACACACTTACCGTTGAAATTGTCCTCTAAAGACGAAGCTGACCATTAAAGTCGCAATGTATTTTGATTTACCCAACGAGCAGTAACGTCAGCATTACGTCAGAATAAATTAGCTTGTCGTACCCCCTGGGAACCCCGTACCCGCTCCTATAGTGGGCGTGGCACACCAACTCCATATAAGAAACCAGAACAAATGGCTGTTCGCCCTGTCACCCACACACCGTGTCTATCTGAGTCTAACTCGTTGTCTCGGAAACCTCACATGAGACGTCCTCCTTTTCTTCTTCCTACTCCTACTCCTCTTGCTCCTCTATCCAACCCTCTCACTTCTACTCGAGCGGCAGTATTCTCTCACGCCTCTCTCTTTTTGTCTCTACTTCTATCTATTATTCTAATTCTTTCTCTCCATTGAAAGTTCCTGCCCTCATCGCCTTCTAACCGGCCTCTACTAAGTCCGCTTGCTCAATCTACTGTTTTCTTGTCTAGACTCTACCCTACCTATTATTCGTGGCTGCTGACCTCTTCTAAACTATTCACTTGTACTTGTGGCTACTGCCTGACCTCAGTCCTCTTCCTTTCATGTACCTGGCCTCATTATGCTATTCTACGTTATTTTTATTTTCACTGTACTTAATTGTTGTTAATTCTCCTTCTGTTCAATCCTTTAAATATTTAGTACAGAGACATTACACCTTGCATTAGCATTTTGCTATTTTGTGTTGTGTCTATTAAAAAAAAAAAAAAAAAAAATTCCACAATCTCCTAGTACGAGAGCTCGGCCAAGTGGTTCACTGGGATGTACTGGGTACACATCTTGGACTGGAGGAGAGTGAAATCACAGAGATTGAACGCGATCATCAAAGAACTGCTCGCAGGAGAATAGTAATGCTGGCTAAATGGATAGAGAAGGATATCGATGCATCTTGGGAGAAAGTGATAGAATCACTAAAGAGCATGTCACAGACAGTGCTGGCAAGTAAACTTGAAGAAAAGTACTGCACCTCTGAGGCTACACCACTACCTGCAGCCAGTGCTGGCCTATCTATTGCTGGGCCAAAAGTAGCTAGTCCTGGAAAAGAACTGCTGATCGACAGACGAGAGTTGATTGCTCAAAAAATTGAACGTCTTGAAGATATGTATTTTTCATTGGTAACAGATGCAGAGTCAGCCATGCAGGCAGAAGCTAGTCCATCATCGTTAAAATTAAAGAGATTCTCACTATATTACTATACAAAGCGATTGACCACGGTTGAAGAGCTTTTTAATGAATTGGGGAGGTTCAATTTCTTAGACTATGCATTGCTTGAAAAGATGGTCAAATTCTTCTTGAGTTCCAACTCGGCAGTAGTTGGTGATCTTCGTGTCTACCTCCAGCAGTTAGCCAAGTTCAAGTCTTCAACAACTCTGCGGCAGTTTATGAATAAAATTGAGAGAGCTCAGCAACCACACAGCACAAGACAAGGATTGTGTAACATTACACTTCGCCTTGTAGGTGGGTGGCTGGACAAAACAATAGAAGATCTAGAAAAACTGATGAAGGAGGTTTTTAAGGACAAGATGTACATCCTAACTCACCTCAAGATTGTACAAGGATCGATCATTGTGACCTACTGTGCTCCACTTTCAGAGGCTTATCATCTCATATTCTTGGCATGGGCATGTGTAAAGACTGATGTTGGGTATTTCTTGATGCTGGCTGGAGTCATGGAAGTAGTAGTCGGTGGTGTACAACTCTATGATCGGAGGTTGGAAGAGATTCATGATTTCGAAGATTGTCTTCTTGAAACTGTGGCTAAGGACAAGCTAGATATACTGAGGTTTCTACTGAGCATCAACACTAACCCTAATTCGACCAATAATAAAGGACAGACAGCTCTGATGTATGCAAGTTATTTCAATAAGTATGAAATCTTTCTTCTTCTTTTGAAAGCTGGTGCTGATACTAATCTACAAAGGAATGATGGCATGACAGCTCTTAACATGTCAAGTCAAAGAGGTCACACTGCAGTTACCAAAGCTCTTTTGAATGCCAATGCTGATCCTAATCTCCGAAGATACGATGGTGTAACTCCTCTCAGCATTGCTAGTGAGAAAGGATATTTTGACATAGTAGACCTACTCCTAAAAGCCAAGGCTGATCCTGATCTCCACTCAGATGATAATGAAACACCTCTCTTTGAAGCGAGTATGAATGGCCATGTGGGAATCACTTCTCTGCTCCTAAATGCCAATGCAAATTTGAATTACCAAAAAACTAAAGGTGTGACACCTCTTTACATGGCATGTCAGAATGGACACACTGACATCGTTTTTCTTCTCTTGGACGCAAATGCTGATCCTAATCTTCAAGCAGATGATGGTACTACTCCTCTATATC
Organism: Haliclona indistincta; assembly: GCA_964017065.1. NCBI lineage: Eukaryota > Metazoa > Porifera > Demospongiae > Haplosclerida > Chalinidae > Haliclona > Haliclona indistincta. Next base: position 15,177,794 of record OZ024785.1, on the reverse strand, counting down.
TGGCAAATTATAACAGAAACATGGCTGCCGTTACCCGAATTCTGGAAGCCAAAGCTAATCCTAACCTGAGAAAGAGCAATGGCATTACACCTCTCTACGTGGCATGCACAAACATGCTCACTGATGCCATAGCTCTCCTCCTTGAGGCCAATGCCAATCCCAATATCCAACGTGATGATAGTGTAACACCACTCCATGTGGCATGTATGAACAATCACATTGCTGCAGTATCGCTGCTTCTGAAAGCCAATGCCAATCCCAATCTTCTTACATATGATGGTGTAACACCTCTTATGACAGCATCCGGCAAAGGTTACTCTCAAGTTGTTCAGCTACTACTCGCCAGTGGAGCTGATCCTAATGTACAACATTCTAATGGTATAACTGCTCTTGTGTTAGCCTGTTTTTCAGGATCTTTTGAATCTGTCAAACTACTGGTGACGTCTGGTGCTGACATCAGTAAAGTGGGACCGCAAGGTATAACTGCTCTTGACTTTGCAGCTAAGAGAGGCCACAATGACATTGTAGATTTTCTACAAGCAACAAAGCTCATAGTCGGTCGTCAACTACCACTCCTGTTCTCACAGCTAATGAGATCGCTAGCAATGTAGACAACAAGACCATGGCCTTACTAAACCGAGCTATGGAGCAAATGGTTGTCAAGAGAGCCGAGATTCTTATTACCACTGAATATGAGAAGAAAGTAAAAAAGTCTGATCTTCCATCAAAATGATACAAAGAATCAATATTATACTATCAAGATTCATAGTGATTCTGAATGATATATTATTTCAGCTACATGTATGAGCATAATGTTTGCTCATTAATTTTTGTATGAATTTATAATTAAGGTGACTATTCACGAAGTATAAACGTCTGTTGCAGCAATAGGAAACATGACAGTGCTATGCAGTTTGATGTGCAATAGTTAGTAAAATAAATATGTACATGCATGTACTGTATGAGACATGCTGCAGTGAACTGTCAATTCAACATTGTTGTATGCTACAGTGTACTGCAGTTTGCAAGTTGGTTGTCATAGTCATTGGTTCATGCTTGATAGTGTGGTTAGCACGGTTGATACAGTGTGGTTAACATTAGCCATACATGGCTTCTCTGCATTACGCAATCGCTATCACATGAGTCTGATCTAATTCTTGTGCGTTATCACAAGCAAGCTCGAGCTGTGTTTACTGTGGTGCAGTGGCTTTGCAAGATTGCTTCCAACAGAAGCAGCTTGCTAATAGCGATGGAATTGGAATTAGAGCGTATGCTCTCAGACTCACGTGATAATGATTGCGTATGCATAATAATGCATAATATATAATGCATAATGATGCATAATAATGCATAATGATTGCATAATATGCATAATAATGCATAATAATTATGCATAATAATGCATAATGATTGCATAATACAGAGAAGCCATGTATGGCTAATGTTAACCACACTGTATCAACCGTGCTAACCACACTATCAAGCATGAACCATTGACTATGACAACCAACTTGCAAACTGCAGTAATACACAGAACAGGCTAAGCTAGTAGTTTTCACCAGCTAATCATGCAGGCACTCTTTTCTCCTTCCATAGACCCTCCTCTGTCATTGGTATGAGCAACCTGCACCTCATGTGTCTTTTTACTACTTAAAAAGACTTAACGAGAGTGTTTTATTAGGAATGTATGCATTGTTGACCGAAATTTATGTTGGAAATAACATATTAACCTAAACTCGAAATCTGTGTTGACATAGACATAATAAGTTCGCATTTTGTTGAACACCAACCTACAAACATGTTTATGCCTTTTCCACCCTTAGTTCATCCCACCCTCCCTCTTTCTCTCTTTATTTCTCTCTTTCCACTCTCCTCTCTCTTTGCTAACCAACTGCATGAAGATTTTTTGTATAGCCATACGTGGACTAATTGATGTATTTTTTAACATTGCAATGGAATAGTTCAAGAAGGTTATGTTCAAGTAATTGATTATGAAATAGATCTCAATTACTTACTTTTAGATGCTCAATTACTTAACCAGCAGCTCATTATTTTAAAGCTTTAGGGGTGCACGGCCGTGCCCCTAAATCCGCCCCTACATTGCAGGTAGTCAGTTTTTTTACACAAAATTATATCTTGCACAACTACATACAGCACCTTTAATTAAGTACATGAAATTAATACATAGTGAATGGCACTTCAACAAAGGTTATTTTCATAAATTCCTCTTGATCTTTGCTTATGATCAAGTCTTCTACCTCCTCCCATGCTGCAGCAAATGATTGAGCCACTATCTTCACACCTTCGCTGTTTAGCATGATGTACTGCTCTTCCTGATTAGCTCTGTTGAATAAATTGAGAAGCATGTCTTTTGAGTTTTTTTCTCCTTCAATAGCGACTTGCATTTCTTCAAAATAGTCTGCTGCTTTTCGCATAAACACACTACCTTTCTTCACTTCTCCAAGTTTTTGTAGAAGTTGTTGTTTACTTTGCTCGTACTCTGCGATGCGACGCTGGTTGGTAGCAATATCATTATTTGCTGAACTAATTTGCCGCTCTTTCTCAGCTATCGATCCTCTGATACTTGATATCTTGTCTCTGCAGCTGGCAATCTCCTTGTTAGCATTTGAGATAGATATCGATCCACCAGCAGCTACAGCTGGGACAGTCACAGCCAGACTAGGAGGGAAGAATATACCCAATACAACTGCTCCAACTCCACCTGCTACTGTTCCTGCCACTGCATTTTCTTTCTCCCTTTCTGCTCTTTGCTTATCACTCTCTGCACTACTCAGAGCACTGTTGGCTGAGTCCAAAGATCTCTGCAAGCTATATTTGCTAGCATTGAGGGAATCAATGGTGCTCCTCAGAGGTTTTTGAGCTTGTTGCAACGAGTTAATCTTCCTCTGGACAGCCTCTCCCTTGCTTTCTAGTTCACACTGTACAGATTTTTCCTTGTTTAATAAAGCAACAATTTTTGCAGTAGTTTCCTTTATGCCCAAAAGAAGCTCATTGGAATCTGGTAGGTTGGTCTTCAAGCATGTTTCAATTAGAGGGAATATTTTGCAAACAATTGGAGGCCTTGATAAAATACCTAAATAATGTAACAAACACACGGTTGAGATAATTTGTAGCAAAAGTTCATTAAAATGCCTTTCTTGATTTAAAAGTTTTTGCTACAAGTATAGTTATGACTGCAGGGTGGCGCTTCAGTGGAAACAGGAAGTAGTTATTATTATTCATGCTATATGCAGCTACCCATTTTTTTCTGCTATACTTTAGTTATGAAGTTCTTGTGTGTGTGTTGCACAGTCAGCCATGTTGTTCGTCTTGCACTTATCTTCTCTGGTCTCCTCTTACTATTCCAAGTTAGAGTGCTGTTGCATAAACAGCATTAGCGGGACGGACGACGCCTGCTGGTGAGCGTTAGGTACAATAAATTATGTGCAACGGCGACACAAGACAGACAAGAAAAATTACTGACTACAGACACACTCGCCTTCTTGTGCTTCACATACATTTGCATCGTTTTTCCCCGAAATAAAACCTGGTTTCTAGCTTGAATATTAGCCAGTTCTGCCACTCACGTGTCGATATGCAGCTATTACACGGAATATAATGGCTAAAATCAATGCAAATGTCTTTGGCCCGATGTCTAAGGGACTCAATCCAGCTACATTTGTAGCAATTGCAGCCTACATCAAGGAACAGCTAAGCATTGTGTACCTAAAAACTGTGAGCGCACGCTACAAAATTCATTGACCATAAATATAATTTAATGGTGAATAATTATTAATAATTGCTTCCTGTTTCCGCTGAAGCGCCACCTTAAGCACTTATGACATTGTACAAAAATCTCTTAAATGTCTACTTACATGTTGTCGTTTCCATGAGAATGATAGTTTCTCCTGCAATACTCAGTTCTTCCACTCCTTCCTCTATCAGCACAGCTCTTCTCACTGACTGCTTCAGTTCTGATGTCAGATGCCTTGGATACCACCAGATGATGCAGACTGATTCGGGCTCTACTCGTAAATGAACAAAAGATTTACTGTAGTTCCCAAAAGCTTTCTTGGCAAGTTCTTCAACATCTTTTAGTGTTTGCTTGCAGCAGGCTGAATCTTCTGGTATTTTGATTATCACCTCGGACATATTCGGATTGTTTAATTTCAGCTTTACAGCGGCACACATGAATTCTTCAACTGAGGTGCTGTTCAGAAACTCATCTTTTTTGCGTTCATACGACTCAAAAATTTCTTTCATTTCCATTTTTAGCCGACCTTGTAAAATATTGCAAGCTGCTCTAATGGCTTCTATGTTTAAGGTGCTAATGTGGTCACCTTTTCTCAGCTGTTCCAATACATCTTGAAAGGAAGAACATGTTTCAAATTCTTCATCCGAAATATAACTTGCATAAAATTCTTTCACTTCAGAAACATCAATTTTGTACTGGCTCCAAAGCCGTATCACATTTACTAGCAAGGTAGCAAACTCCCATTCTAGGGTCTGCAGTTCATTGACTACTTTTGGGTTGGAATACACAACAGCAGATTGTCCAATTTTTGTCTCTATACAACAAAAGATGAGTGATCATTAGCTTCTCGATGAACGGAAAACAAGATAGCGGCAATAACACAATTAATTTTATTAGTGTTCACATACTGATATTTCACCTGGTGGTGAATTTTGTACGTTCAAAGACACTTAGATCTGCTCTCTGGCATTGCCCCATCCTCTTAATAGCCATAAGGTTGCTCAAAATTATTACCGAAGTGACCAAACCTGAAAACGGTGAAAATCAAATTTCGTTATCTTCGCTTTCCCTTCTTCTTTCTTTTTTCTTTCCTTCTTCAACGCGAGCCCTTCATGCAGAAGTTGCATGGAGCAGGAAATCAGTGAACAGATACGTCCTGAGCACCCGGTATAAAGTCGTGAGATATTGTACGGAAAAATTGACTGGCAATGCATCTCAAGAAAAAGCTTGTTGAAGTCTACAGCAATGGCTACCTACTCACGTGTTCATGGTCATGCCCATGTGACACATCTTATGGTCAGCACTTTGCTGTCTTCTGCAGTTACAACAGCTAGCAAGTTAAAAACATGCTCCTGCTACTAAGGACAATGTGCGTGACAAGCAAAAGGTTTTACAAAATTTGTTCACTTTAAATGAATTTGAGATATCACTTTTAAATACTCACCCTTTTCATCACTTGGAACTTGAACACCAGCTTCAGATACAGCAGGGTTTCGGATAGCAACTGAATATATAATTATAGTGTTTATTAGAATCACTATATGACTATAGCTATAGCTTACCTTTCTGTTCAAGCATTTCAACATCATTTTCTAGTTCTCTACATTCTTCCTCCAGCTCTTTGCATTTCTTTTGATACTCTAATTTCTCCTTGTGTATTGCTCGGAGTTCACCTTCTAGCTTCTCTTTACTATCTTCCAAGTCTGAGATCATCTGATCTCTGACACTCATCGTTTTCATTAGAACATGTTCCTCACTGCCTAGCTTTGTGTCTAGATCACTTGCTAAAAAATGCAAACATGTGTGTGCAATACATGTAGGTTATAAACCGAGGTAGAGGTGTATATGGGAATTTGCATCGATACCGGAGGGCGAAGCCCGAGGAATCCAAATTCACATATGCACCGAAAACCGAGGTTTATAACCGGTTTAAACTATGATTTCGATTTACTTGGAGAGAAATAGCGCTCTTGTACCAGCCAGCTACCCGAAGCGGCGCAAAACATACAAACAGCGTGATAAACGGCGCTTAGTTTGCTGCCTAGTGCGTGGTGGCGCCATGTTTTTTTTACACCCGCCCACGCAAGGTGAATACGCGAATTTGGATACCTCATTACATCAAAGAGAATTATTCATAATATTATCATAGTTTAAACTGTAATTATTCTATAAAACATATCGTCCATAGAACTAATTAAATTGTAGATGTGTTGCTATTTGTTGCTCACCATTTTGTGATAAATCCCTTAAACTTGACTGTCTACTGAGAAGAGCTGTGTAATATGTAATACAATAAAAATAGCAAATTTTACATGCAGACAAACCTTCATTAGGAGCAATTCGCAGACCAATTACAAGCTCAATTACACCTTTTCTAGCTAGATATTCTGGTGATAACTGCTTAGCTTTAACAATAGCTTTAGGGACAATTGATGTGGGAACAATCCAAGTAATGCACACACAGCCTGAGTGAACTTCCTTGAGAATAAAAGCCTTTGCACAACTCCTAAAAAAATGATAGATGAGGCGTTCTAGTCTTCTGATGTCACATGTCCACCAACTCTCATCCAATTTCAGTGTAACAGTCTCCATGTCATTGATTTCAGACATTTGAGTACTCAATAAGTTTTTGAAGTCTACGACTGAAGTGCTTGAGAGGAATTTATCGAGCTGTTGCTTGTACCTTTGTAGAGAATTTTCCACTTTTGAGCTGCAAAAATGCTTACAGCTGGTTTTCAGAGTATTAACATTGAATGGGTGTATCCACAATTTATCTTGGAGAAGATTGACAATATCATCTAATGTTAAGCACTGCTGAAATGACTTTTCACAAACTAAATAATCAGAGAAGAAATTCTTCAAGATGCTGAACTTCTCGTCAGACAACTTTGTAACTCGTACTACCGCAAGCATGTTAGCATATTCCTCCAACAAGGAGTCTAGTTCTTTTGAAAACCCAAGCTTGATGAACATAGTAACAGGACCATGTTGAACGGCATCTGTAATGAAGAATTAATACAGTAAATAACAAGCTTCAGTATCCATGCCTCAATGTATATAGTTGTTAGCTATAATGTAAATGGCACTGTTCAATGAACAGGTACAACCTTTTCATGCATGAATGTAGCTAGCTAGTCAACCTTGTTGGTTTACATTGTGGACCAGTGGTAGATTGCTTTATCCCTACATTCGATAGAAATCTTTTTAATTTTCTTAATAGTTAAAATGCAGTAGAAATGTATAACAGTAGAGATATGTGCGATAACTCATTTTCACACATGAGTAGCCGCCATCTTAGTTCGAAGTCATCCCTAGGCTACATATCATTGCGACTGGCAATGATTTTGCTAAACTGTTTGTGACTACTTTATAAGAAGGAGTAGATAAAGAGCGTAGTTTACTACCAACCCAGTACCATTCCAAACAGCATCAGCTGTAATGAAGACTATGTCCCGTTGCGTGGGTGTATCAAAGGTGCCGCCTGTGGTTTAACCCTTTAACCCCTAATGACGCCTTTTGGCGTCATAATTGACTCCACCTACTCTAGACGTCAGAAATAGTGTGAAAAGTGCTCTAAAAAGGTCAAATCAAGTTTAATTGCAATTACCTGAAAAACCCACTTGTTTTCGTCGCGCCCTCCCCCACTCAACCATATAGAACGGGGGGTTGGGGGGATTTTTAAAGAGGGGTGTCCCTCCTTTAACCCGGGGTTCGAAGGGGCGGAGCTCCTCGCCGCTTTTGGCATTTTGGGGCTTCAGGATGCCCGGAAATGCATAATTTGGCATAGAATATTATGGTCTAAACTGTGCTGTTTGCTCACCTGGACACCACCAGGTTTTTGTATCAGTCACCAGGGCTAAATGAAGACTGAAATTGGCTGAAAAATGATGAGGACGGAGCACTTAAGCGGCTTCAGTTCCGAAGTGGAAGTGGCCAACTCAGAGTTTAGTACATGGTCGTAATGCCAGGAAAAAACAGTGCTAGTTTGGAACAGCTAGCGTACTGCATGTTGTAGAAAATCGCAAGACAAACTGTCAGTTTAGAGGAAGTCAAATTGTCGTAAATTAATTCAGTAATTAAAGGGTTAAAATGCACTAAAGTGCCATGTGATTTTGTCACGAGGACTATATGATGTTTGATATGGTCCCTTGGTGCAAAGGTCACGGACTGCTGGCAAAAAAAAGAAGTGTAGTGCACGAAAGTGTATTCCTATGAGCTAAAGAAACGTTCTCCTAGCTATAGCTTAGCAAACCTAGAACACTGTATTATAACGAGTCTCCGTGGCGACACGTAGTATCACTCGCCCCATGATAGCATGATCAAAGCGCTAGACACATACAAAACGCTAATAAGTAGTTTCTTTCCTGTTTTCCACTCTTTGCTTCACTTTCCTTACAGTCGCTGTCTCTATACTACACAGCAGATCCTATCATGACCTCGACCTCAGCTACCTTGTGGCCATTCGGTTTTACTGACGTCATTTAGCAATGGTACAGCCACTGGAAGCAACGGAATATAAATCAGTTATTTCACCCCATATACAGTCACTCGCAGGGGTGATATAACTATTACAGTATAATTATAAACAACAAACTTCAGTAACTATGCCTCAGTGTATAGTTTTAGCTAGAATGTTTAGTCATTTTCAAAGGCTAAATCTTTGATAATGCAAGAATGTATTAGTAACACTTGCCCGATCTACATTACTTGTAGCTACATGCTCTCTTGTTCCTAGACTCAGACATGAAAGAAGCATAAGCTAATACAATTACATGTACCACACAATTTAACTGCTATGCAGCTGCTTCTCTTTACAACATCATAGTCAATTTGCTGTACATCAAATTTACCTCACAATTCTTAAATTGAACAAAGTCTGCGGGTTGACATGTTGAGTTTTGGGTTAAAAATAATACCTGGTCGCCTGGTCATTATTATTGGACAAGACACAGAATATAACTTTGTGTAGCTTTGATTAAGTAATGTCACATGAATATTGTGCATTAAATATTGTGAACTTAAAAGCATAAAATTAATCATTAATCTCACCTGGTAATGCGGATACTGTTGTACTACTTGATGTACATGTAGACAACCATTCCCTTATGTCTTTGACCGTATCATTCTCTCCTACATTCTCAAGTGCATTTATGATGGCTTCCCAGGTAAATGGTATTTTATTTTCCTTCTTCCATCGTTCGAACACAGCGCTGAAAAGTCTCATTTGATCTCTGGTTTGTTGCTCAAATGCTTGAAGGGTTGCAATTTCGATATTCAATTGAATGCCCACTTCATACCACTTGGTCGGTGTCTTTCTAGCTACATGAGTCATCAGATCAGCCATGCCTACATTGAAAAATTAAGAAATATTTTACGAAATCAAAGGATTGTATGGATTAGTAAGTAGATTGTATGGAGTGGTAGATTAGTAATGGAGAAATCTGCCACTGGCCTACAATATAAACCAACAAAGAGCTGATAACATGGAATGGTAAAACAATTGACTGGATACTTCATCCTAAATCATTGACTGCTATATAAACAGGCTATAATCTGCTGTTGTTGACTGAGAGTCCAGATTTAAGTCTTATCTGCAGCCACTGATGTCAGTAACATAGATAGATAACACTAAATCAGTACTCTAAAATAAAGCATTAATGAGGTCAGGAAGCTTTTGTAGACGCATGCTACTAACTAAAACCATATCCAAGTTAATGTACATCATACTAGTTGATTTCTAAATGATTCCAAAAAGCCATTTGATGCCAGCTCTCATACAAGCATTGACACAGTGCAGAGAATTATAGATCTGTCTCCGAAGAAGGCGAAAGAGCCTATCAGTTGCTGGAAAAATCAAGATTGCTCTGTCAGTAACATAGAAGTAGACGCCTTCTGACAAGAATTTTCAAGCATGGCTATCTTCACTTGAAAGTACACTCATCCACATCGACACTTCTACACATACATTTGTAGTAAACGCGGAATTGTCAAAACTTGAGCAAAAAAACTGCCAACATGCGTTTAGACAGGGTCTAAACGCATGAAACAGGTAAACTGAACCGGTAAAGCAGCCCAACCCACTGCTCAAGTGTTGCCCCGACATAAAGTACCACAGAGATTCCTCGAGCACATTGCTAAAGTGACGAACCTGGAATGTGAAAATCATTTCATCATTTTCTTTTCTTCTTTCTTCAAGAGGCCTGGCACCTTAACACGAGCAGTGCATAGGACAAAACACTCATGAATAGTCATGAAATTCTCCTGGCAAGTGCCTTTAGAACTTAATTTTAGCGAAACGACAATAATATATTCATGATCTGTTGTCAGCTAAAAATTCGTATGCCTGCTCTATAAGCTTGACCTTTCGAAATGCTAACACAAACTGTCCTTCGCCCGTACAGGTCGTCAGAGCAGGAACGACCATGGCTTTACTAAACTAGTTTGTCGAGCTGTTACTAATGGCTAATTTTTGCAGGTATGGTGAGTTTATCTATAGCCGAGCCTGTAGCAGAGCACTCAGGTGAGTAGCTAAAGACAAAAAGCGACCAGAATTCAAATTGAGCATTGTTCAAAGGATAAACAAACGATATAGAAGGATAAGTCGGTATACATAATTAATTTTGACATATTAATTTTGTGATGTCTAATGCGAGTCTAAACATTACACGTTAATTCGTAAAACTTAACCTCTCCAGCAAAGTTATGCAGAATCAAAATAGTACCAAATATTTATACATTGCATTGTCAGACCAACACTTTGACATAGTTCTTGTGACTACAAAGTCATCCAAATGAATGACCAAGTGTATGTACGTGGCAATAATCAACATCTTATACTGGATCTTGTGTGCAAGTGAAAATAAATACTACATGTCATAGTACTATGCACTCACTTGGATCAGGGCCCGGGTTTTCTTCTACATCACCGGAAGTGACCAGAAGTTGAGAAATTATCGCCATCAGCAACACTAATCTAATCAGAGCCTCTCGTAGCAGACTACTCTTCAGTAAACCGGTGTAAAGAAAGGTGAAGCACCGTGAGAAATGAGACAAGAGAGACCAAGATTGCTGATCTTTGAGTGAGACTACTGATTGTTTCTCAGCTGAAGGAAAGGGATTTGTGTTCTGGTTGCCTGGAACGTTAACTTGGGGCTGACCTACATGTTGACTGGGCGGTTCATCCGTGGGCGGTTCTTGCTGAGCGCTAGTGCTTTTCTCGCGTCGACCACGACGAAACGTGACAGGTGCATAAGAGGAAAATAGAGAAGAACGAAAACCGGAGTAGTGTTTCGTGCCGAATAGGCCTATCCGAGCTCTCCACTGCTCCACGGAGATCATGACACAAAGCTACAGTAGCCGATGAGGACGAGCCACGCCCTTAAAACAAAATAGTATACATAAATTCATTATCATCACGCAGTAACACATCCGGTTGGGGTGCTGTAGTGGCTGCATGTCGCCAGTGAGCAGAAGCAGACCTAGCTTGACTGCTTGACTGGATCTATCAACCAGTTTGCTAATGGATCCATCAATGCTAGGCAACTACTAGCTCCTTGTGAGGTTAGGGAGAATGCATTAGCTGGTCTACACGGATTTTCTTCGTGCAATGTCGAAGTGAAAAGTGTCACCTTCATGCACTAATGTGTTCAGTCTCTGTTGTCTTTATTCACATGATGGAAGATGATCAAAGACTGAACACATTAGACACTAACTGAATTCATGAATTTCACTACAGCATTGCAAGAAGGAAAAATTCATTACTTAGCTATCCCACAGCTTGCTCATAGTACCTTCTCTCTCTCTCTCTCTCTCTCTCTCTCTCTCTCTCTCTCTCTCTCTCTCTCTCTCTCTCTCTCTCTCTCTCTCTCTCTCTCTCTCTCTCTCTCTCTCTCTCTTCTTGTGCAGTTGATAATGTCATCCATGAGCCTACAGCGTGTTACTAGGCAGCAGAGCTCCTCCTCTCAACTCTCTGAGGAAGAGATTGAGGAGAGAGCTCGAGTGAGGGAGAGGGAGGAGGTGGTATTAGTGAAGCTGATCACACCGTGTCTAGCAGAGGTCGATAGTGCAGTGAGGGAAGGGAGGTTCAAAAGAGAGATCTGGACAAAGAGCCAAAAACAGCTAGCGAGAATAGCACTGTTCAGGTGAGCTCAACATGTCTGAGCATTAGTCAATTTTTTAGTGCATACAAAAATTATCACTGGTTGAATTTGAATATTTTTTCACTACAGGACATTGTTCAATGATGATATTGTGTCAATGAGTGATCACACAACTCAACAACTGAAATAAGTGTTTGAAATGTACTACATTTTGATGAATTTTAAGCAAATTTTTATAACCATGATAATAATTATTATAATGTGTTCATTTCATCTCGTATTCTCTATAGTAAGTTCCCTAGTGAGGTGCTGTCCAGTGAGGATACTATGGTACTGCTGTCATCATGTGCTACTAGAATGGATCACATGCAGGTCACATGATCAGCTATAACTTTTTGCATGTAATTTGACACTTGCACGTACTTAGTTGTTTCGTCTTGTATTCCACAGAGTCCTCGTTACGATTCTCTGAGGACTGTGCTGGCTGACTTACTCAAGCACTACCTGAGCAATGTAGTGAAGAAGAGGGAGGATGGTGATAGTCGAGGACAGGAGGAGGATAGAAGAGAGAGGCTGAAGAAGAGAGAAGCAATGTTTGATGAATATATAATGTCACTGCCTCGTAACAAAGAGGATTATCAGAGACTGGTGGAGTGTGGATACAATGAGAGATTATGGACTGAGGTATCAAGAGATCTTGTACCTGATATTCTCACTCCTCTCTCTTCTCTCTCTCTCTCTACCTCCCTACCTCCCTTCTTCCCTTCCTCGATCCCTCCTTCCTCTCTCCCTCTCCCTCTTTCCCTTCCTCCCTCGATCCATCCTTCCTCCTTCCTTCCCTCGATCCCTCCCTTCCTCTTTCCCTCCCTCGATCTCTCCCTTCCTCTCTCCCTCCCTCGCTCTCTCTCTCCCTTCCTCCCTCCCTTGCTCTCTCTCTCTCCCTTCCTCCCTCCCTTGCTCTCTCTCTCCCTCCCTTGCTCTCTCTCTCTCTCTTCCTTCCTCACTCCCTTGCTATCTCTCTCCCTTCCTCCCTCCTTTGCTCTCTCTCTCTCTCTCTCTCTCTCTCTCTCTCTCTCTCTCTCCCTCCCTCCCTCCTTCCCTCCCTCCCTCCCTCCCTCCCTCCCTCCCTCCCTCCCTCCCTCCCTCCCTCCCTCTCTCTCTCTCTCTCTCTCTCTCTATCTCTCTCTCTCTCTCTCTCTCTCTCTCTCTCTCTCTCTCTCTCTCTCTCTCTCCTCTCTCTCTCTCTCCCTCTCTCTCTCCCTCCCTCCCTCCCTCTCTCTCTCTCTCTCTCCCTCCCTCTCTCTCCAGCATCACTCAGTCTCAGTCAGGACTGATGGTACTCGTAGTCTAGAGGAGAACATGAGACAGACTGTGCTGGCTTGTTATAGAGAGCTCTCAGAGATACTCAAGCTACTCGCCATAACACATGTTAGTTAGTACCATAACAAAATAATATGGATCTATGTAGTAAATGTAAATGTCACCATAATATCACTCTGCTTTGCTCAATGCTTGTACGGTAGTAGTACCCCAGAATGCTATCTGTTTCAGTCATGAATGAGTCAACTCCGTAGATTAAAAATCAATCAAGAATTATGAATAATTATGGGCAGAATTTTCTACCTCTGCCAGGCTCGTATATTATCATTCTAAGCAGTACTTTCAGGTACAGAATGATGATTGTCGTAAGATCAGATTGTCTGTAATAGCCCAGTACACTAAGAATGTATGAACATTTTTAATACGATCGTTATAATCGTATGTCTTCTACTGTATAGCGTAGTAGACCATTATTGCATCATGTAGCTACTAACCCATTTCTTCATGATCAGGTACTAGTGGATGGTGTATTGATCAAGTCTTCTCAACTGTTTGATGACGAGCTATCACTGAGTGATCTCAAGGTGGGTGGGTGTGGTCAACTAGACATCGGAATGTTTGGAATGTAATTAGGGTCGGCGTGCTGCTGCAGTGCGTACAATAGATCAGCGATTGGGAAAGACACATGACGGACATTTCTACGAAAGAAAGGTGATTCATGTGCTAATCATGTGACATAGTTTGCGACACACCCACTATCTTACTATAGTCAGCGATACTGAGCAGAGAAGATGAGATTGAGACAGAGTTTAACAAACAGGTACTGACATATCTGTTCTAAGTTTCCTGGCTTTCCTGTGTCTTTGTTTGTTTTTAACTCAGCTCTTAACAACTTATCAACTACAGCATTATAGCTCTCTCCCTCCCTTTCTCTCTCCTCTCTTCCCCTCTCCCTCTCGCCCTCCCTCTCTCTCCCTCCCTCCCTCCCTCCCTCCTTCTCTCTCTCTCTCTCTCTCTCTCTCTCTCTCTCTCCCTCTCTCCCTCCCTCCCTCCCTCTCACTCATATGCAGGCTAGAGCTCCCATTAGTCCCAAGACCTTCACTGCCTCTATCAACACATCGTTCCTGAGCTGTGCTAGGTGAGTGCTGACGGTGGTTACTGGGATCATGTGATGTGTTCTGACCAATCAGATGCTGTGGTTCACAGATTGTTGGATGCTATGCACCCACTGGAGAGCACTGTGAGAGACCACTAGAAGTGAGCTAATGGAGCATACTAGCTGTGTGTCTGGATATGCTAATGTATTGCTGTGTGTACAATGACTCATGTCAACATTGCGTCTTGAGAGATGAAATTGGAATTTTTTTTCGGCTTGAACTAGTTTCAGTTTTACGTTTATCCTCTCCCTCCATTTCTCTCTCTCTCTCTCTCTCTCCATCTCTCTCTCCCTCTCTCTCTCCTCTCTCTCCCTCTCTCTCTCTCTCTCTCTCCTCTCTTTCCCTCTCTCTCTTGCTCTCTCTCTCTCTCTCCCTCTCTCCTCTAGATTGGCATGAGGGTTGATAGTATCATTGTATCACTCTATGATGAGTCAGGAGTAGAGATTGAGAACGTGGAGGTGCTCTTGTGTGAGGAAGGTAAGACTATCACATGACAACCACATGACTCATTGTATGCGTATGTGTATATATAGGTGCATACATCTTCAAAGCCTACACTAATGGACATCCTTACGACACTTCACAGGTTAATCAAACAGATAATTAAACACATACGTTTCAGTACAGTATACATGTAATTTCTGAGCACATTGCGCATCAGAGCTTTGGTTCATTTTTGTGAATGTGTACAAAATTATATGGTATTTGAACTGGTTACATATTCTCATTTCAGTGATCTTGAGCACTGATGTGTCTTGAAGTGATCTCTCTCTGTCATTAGGTGTGGGTTGAGGTGTTCTCAATGATGCTGTCCTCTCATCATCCACTGGTTCCATCTGTGGTACTGCCCAAATCATTCCCTAACCTTAGAACATGGGAACACATCAGAAGGTACAGTGCATTATTGTAAGGTGAGCATTCTCTCATTTCATGCCCAGGGTGGTACAACCTGAGCTGACTGGTAGTATACTGACCTGTCGCCATGACTACTCACCTGAATGGAGGAGTTACTATGACAACCGGTTAGATAGATAGAGTCACCTTCACATGTTTAACACACGCTTGCTCATTCACTCACTCACTCACTCACTCACTCACTCACTCACTCACTCACTCACTCACTCACTCACTCACTCACTTGCTCACTCACTGACTCACTGACTCACTTGCTCACTCACTCACTCACTCACTCACTCACTCACTCACTCACTCACTCACTCACTTGCTCACTCACTGACTCACTGACTCACTTGCTCACTCACTCACTCACTCACTCACTCACTCACTCACTCACTCACTCGCTCACTTAATCACTCACTCACTCACTCACTCACTCACTCACCCACTCACTCCTTTAGTCCGGAGAGGATACGATGTGGCATTGATATTGTGCTGCATCCTGGGTTCTCTCTCACTGGTTCATCACGTCCATTGCTCATGAGACAACAATCAAAGATGACAAAGGTAGCTAGCATCACGTGACACACTCATACATCACATGTGACACACATGTAGTGAAGCCGTTACATGTGACACACATGTAGTGAAGCATGACTATTGCTTTAGTTTCATCTTGTACTCATAAATGTAGTCTTTGATCAATTTCTGTTGACAGGATCTAGCTGGTCTAGTGTTTGATGATGTGATGCAGACTATGCTGCAAGATGATTGGTTGAAACAATTCAGGTATGTACTATGCATGTACTACTATTATTTGTATAGCAGAAATATTATTTACAGTTCATCGGTTGGTTCCCATTACAGTATATAATCTTCTGTCAATCTTCTCACGCTCTCTTTCTTAGTTTACTTGTGTCTGTCCTTCAGGTTCCTTGGTAAGGTGTTGTCACAGTACATCAGTGTGATGGTGAGAGAGGGCAAGAGAGTGAGAGAGATCATTAGTAGCGGCTTTGACTATGAGCGATGGAGAAAGACCTTTGAGAGACATACTGGCAAAGATAAAAAGGTACAAAAATATCATTGCTACTATAGTTCAAAACTTGTTTATAATTTTCATGTACATCAGCAGTACATGTTTTAGTGTATTGATTTGTTGTTACAGGTTCAAGTTCCTATGGTTACTACGACGACCACACCCACCAAAGAGGCTATAGTTGATGACCTGGTCAGCTATATAGGCAGGCAGGTTGATGAGTGGTGTTACCATGCCGACATCATCGCAATGTGTCAGACTAGACAGAAACAACTACTGGAAATGAAGGTATGATTAATTTGGAACATTTCAGCATTTTTCATGGTCGTAATGTGAGCAAGTTGCGCTGAATATTCAAATTCCAACACCTCTTGTTTGCTATTCTACAACAACTAACTAATGTTACGTCACAAAATTGACTCTGTTCAAGATGAACAATACTATTGTATCTATTATTTTGAGTGATCTTTAATTTGACAAGACTAATTTCTTGTTTTTTCAGCACTATTTGGAATTGTGTAAAAATCCACTCCTAAAACCCAAGGTACAATTACGTACTTCATTGAATCTGTATCTATATTATCCTAATATAGTTGAAGGAGCTACACAAGGTGTTGGTTAGTAACAGTTGTGTTGTTCCCATCTCTCGTCTACCAGCTGCTACTCAAGAGGAGATCATTCACTGGGTGTTCAACAATGAAGATCGGTATGTTACTGTCTTGTCTTCTACCTTCTGGTCTCTCTCTCTTTCCTTCCTTTCCCTCTGTCACCTTTCTTCCTCCTCTCTCTCCTATACAGTGTGTGGCGGTACAGAGGAGGTAGAGATGGTCACGAAACTCTACAGCAGTTCATGAACTTCCTTAATCCCAAGTCACATGATCAGACTAGCTACACGGCCTATCCTGGAGTGGCTGTGTTCTTTCTACCATCAGACCCAGGGCAGGAAGTGGACATCACTAGAGACTTCAGAGTGAGTACAGTATAATAACTAACAATTACATTGCGTACTAACTAGTAGTGAATACTAGCTGTGTACTTAGTGAAGTCTTGCTCCTAACAATGCAGGTAACTAACATGATTGGTTATGCTGTCGGAGAGACAGTAGAGTATACTAATACAACCACTGAGGATGAGGAGAGAGAGGAAGAGAGTGGTGGAGCGGTAGTACAGAGACAGCAATCATCACGTCTCAGCTGCTATGAGGTGGTGACTGCATGGGTGCATCCCAGGTATGGTAATCCAGTCCATGTATGTATCTCTCATTCTCTCTCCCTCCCTCCCTCACTATCGCTCACTTGCTCTCTCCCTCCCTCCCTCTCCTTCTCATAGTTATAGAGGACTCAACTTCAGTATGCACATGTACTATGATATTGCATGTCAAGGTGAGAATGTAATTACTACTAATGGTTGCACATTATGTGACTTCTATAGTTCCAAATGTATTGTCGGAACTTGCATCAATAATTGTGAATAATTATGAATGATTTTGTGCCTAAAATGGTGCATGTTAAAATGATTTGTATCTTCATTATTATTCTAGCACCTGTGAGGATGGTAATGTGTGATATGGTCACTGGTAGTCTAGACAGAATCATCAATAGTGGGCTGTTCCCGTGGTTGCTATGGCGACTAGGAGCGACTCGCTACATTATATGGAAACAGAAAGCTTCGTATCTTGTCACAACCCAGGTACATGTATAGGCTGCATATTAGAATACAGCACAGGATAGCACTATCATGGAGTTCCTTTCATTTCATTAGACCGGGAGCAAGGAGCAGTTTGAACAGATCGTGTTTGTGACTTGGCCGGTTCGTGTTGGTCTGTGGTTGTATCGATCATTATCACGTGTTACTAACTGGTGGAGTGGAAATACCACCTCTACACCGAGAAGATTTGTGTTATGATACAAATATTTATTTTACTACAATTTTATGACATTAATATTATTTTGACAGTTAAAAGTCATTGATTTTTAGTACATGCATGTATACTAACAAGTAATAAAACTAGAGTTCTAATGAACACATACCCGTGCGCTGAGCTAGGGGCTAGACACGACTACTCCTGCATTACTGCAACACGCACGTTACTTTATGGCTCTGACGTACGGTTAAGGGCTTATCGAACCCCTCCGTGGCTAGAGGGCATGCAACTCTGAATACTGTAATGTAGACGGCGTTTTGGAAACTGTTACTAAATATAGATATCCGGTTGCTCACGTGAATGTAACATAAACGGACGTTAGCAATAGTGCACGGTTTTGCTAACGCGCGATTTTCGTATCTATTGGTTCCCGTTATAGACGGTTCACTGACGCACACGAAGATCATGCAGAGAAAGAGCACTGTTAAGCGCTTGCAACACTCACCGCTTTCAGCAGTTGCCAGACGCCTACTAGTGTGTAAGGCTGGAGTAACGAGTGTCAACGACGGCTGCGAGTTGCTAGAATCATTTGTTTCAGACGTGAAAGTGCAGTACGGCGAAGCGCTAAGCACAGAAAACGCGGCAGTCACGCGGCAGGAGAGTGGGCTGTTGTATCCAGGTATGTTAGATACTAGTCAGCACTTCAACATTTTAATTACAACATACATGGTTGTAGGCCTATTACCACATCTGCCTTCTCTGCTGGCGACTCAGTTGGCCCTATTGCGGGAAATCCTCGTTTGTTCGTATACTGACGCGGAGCAAGATGGATCACTGCAGTATAGATGGCAAGCATGGTTCACTACTATCAATAGTGGCCCTTATAGTGTTGACAAAGTGCAGCCATATCTGAATCAGCTCTTACCATCATCTGGATATAAGCTTTGCCCTGGTATACCTGAGTACCCCAAAGAGCTGCACTACAAAACAAAACATCTGAGAGAGTGGGGGCTACCATTCAAACGTCTTGATTCGCATTCATGCTTGCTATGGCATATCCCAAATAATGTAATGCATCCTCATGGTGATCCACTTCGAGATGCATGTCCGGAGTGCAAACGACTGGCGTCCGACATACAACATACAACGACATGCATGTATTGCATTCTTTTTTAGCTGTATTACCGACTTCAAAGCCCATCCTGATATTCTTAAAAGAGCGGTATCATCTGAAAGTTTTTCTTCGTATTCCTGAGGTACACTTTCAACACAGTCAATTTTCTCTATCTTTTCTGCCATTTCCTGTTGCACTCCAGCTTGAACTGCATGTAAAATGCAAGAAATTACTGTTCTTTGTATGTTATCGGTGGGCAATTCACCATCATGCTTGGACAATACTCTAGACCATTTAGCAGTTGATTCGCTAGTTCTTTCTGTCTCACACGTGAATGTACGTATATATTGAAGCCAAGCAAGGTAAAGATTAGTGTACCTGCTCTTGCCCTTGGCGTTTGCCTCGTACAGTGCAAGGTACTTGTTTATTGCACCAACTAGGAAAGTTTGCATCTCTTCCGTTTTTTCAATTGATTCCCAAAAGCTCAGGCGTTCGGGAAAGAGAGATGGCACAAGAGTTTGCGGCAAAGTAGTTAGAACATGTCTTAAAATAGCTTGCTGGCCCCTGATCAACCGGAAACAGTAACTTATTAAAATTATTAATTCTAAATTTAGTAACAGTTACCAAAACGCCGTCTACACTAGTTGCATGCCCTCTCGCCGCTTCGCGGCTCGATAAGCCCTTGGTACGGTACATGTGAAGGACATCGACATTGATAGGAGGTTGGGTGACACACCCACAATACCGTAAAGTGCTCTTACAAGTACACGTAGCTTTAGATAGCCATGGATTAGCCGCTCGAACAAGGCTTGCCAGCACAGAGAACGTCTTCATAGGACTATAAATTCAGTGAAGAAGCTGTAGAGAGTGTTTTCGTGGAGAATTTCGAGCGGTGAGACGTAAACGAGCGTGTTTTTTTGATGACACACACACACATATATATATATACATACCGACGGACACAAACGCATAACCCTGGCGCATACTGCGCACGGGTAAATATTCTACATGTATCGAAAACTAGATTGTGAAAGGTAAGTAATGCTACCTTATTAATTAAAAATTAATAAATTAACCACAACTATCGTAACTAGAGTTCTAATGAACACATACCCGTGCGCTGAGCTAGGTAAACACGACTACTTCAGCATGGCAGTGATTGCTGCAACACGCACGTTACAGCTAGGCCATAGACAGCTCCAGAAAAATAGATGGTAGCATATATGCACCGTGGCTAACAGTTGATTGGCACATCACAGAAGGCCTCAAGAAAGACTGATACCGTAGCTATACATAATATGTAGGCCCAGGAGCGCATACAGTCAAACCGCCAGCGTCGAAAATTGCCCAAGTTTATTTTAACAGGAAGTAGGCGGTGCCCTGGACGTTTGAGGAGAAAACATGAAAGCTAGATAGTCGGCTCAGGAAACGTCGTTTTTATATCGCTGTGTCTACAGTGCCGGTACCGGCAATTTAAGGTGGATGCCGGTACCGGCACTGTAGACACAGCGTTTTTATATCAGTTGTACACCGACTTGTTACTTCAGAATACGGATTTCATGCAGCTTACAAATGTCGGCTCTTTCGTTCTATCAAAACTGGGATTGGTAGCGTGTTTCAGAAGAAATGTACGACGGTAGGGACCGCAATGGAAAAATAAAAAGTCAGAGAATCTAGCCTTTACTGCAGTTACAAACAACACTATATATACGTAACAAACAACTGCATATTCAAATCTCTGAAATCGTTGCTCGTTGCTCTGCAATCGCTAGCTGAAATCGGCAACTTTCGTGACCTTCGACCTTGGGGTTAAATAATGGTGCATTCTCGACTCTTTGCGACAGTTATCAGTTAGCGCTCTGTTTGTGCGTGCTTAGTACCGTCTCGGAAGTTCTTGCAACAGCTCAGATTGGCAGGCTTACCTCCCCAAATAAGCGTTTCAGGACTAGCAATGACTCGCGATTCCAACATATGTGGGCTTTACTTTTTGTGACATTGAACAGACAGATCCCTACCAGTATTTTCTGATAGTACTAAGCTTAAGCACTGCATAAAACAAATTTCAGTAGAAATGCTTACTGTTTGCCATCTGGCTGAAAAGGCTCAAAATATTAACCGTAATACAGAGAACCATGACCATAAACGCGGCATCACCAGCACAAAACTAGCATCAAAGGAAAGATCTCTAACCGTAGCATCCGTTGCAAGTAAAATCAGCAGCCACACGCAACTTTTGAGCCTGCATTTTGAAGAAAAATAGTGCTTTTTGGTGGGCGTGGTTCTAGTTTGAGGTATTGGTCACGCCCCCCATGAGAGCACTATTTTATTTGTCCAAATTTAATTGTCTAAGGGCAATAAGGTAGGAGATTGGGATAGTGCCACACAGATAATGTCCACCAAGGGATGGTACATGAGATGGGACACCAAGAATAGTTCTTAGAATCTTAAGCTGGGATCGTTCCATCATTAAGATCTCAGTCTTAGTAGGAGCCCATACTTTAAAACCGAACGACAAAATTGATAAAGATAATGACTTAAAAAGTAGCAATGAAGTAGCAGTGTTAACTCCAGTATGGCGAACACCAAGGGCAGATAGAGCGTAGTATGCGCTACGTGAAGAAGTGATTGATCTAATAGTTCGATTAATGGTTGAAGAAGTTGTGGAAAGCGAGAGCCCTAAATGACGGGCAGAGGATAGAGTTGGAATAGAAGAGTTAGAAATAGACCACTCACAAGGAGGGAGTTTCTTTCTAGAAAATATTAGAACAGCTGATTTGGAAGGGTTAATTCTATACCCACACTTACTGGCATATTCATCAACATGAGAGGAGGCAATGAGTGCCATGCGCCATGTCATCAGCAAAAGTAGGAGAACCAACATAGACTGTCCCAATACGAACCCCAAGGTCACTTGCTTCAAGAAGAAAAAGAAGCTCACTTGTAAAAACAGCGTACAGGAGTGGAGAGAGAACCGCCCCCTGACGAACACCCTGACGAACAGGGGAATGGTCTGGGAATGGTCATGCACGTGCGCTTTGTGGGCGTGGCACACCCACAAACAACAATTCCATATTTGTCATGTAAGTACGATAACCAGAAACAAATGGCTGTTCGCCGGGTCACTCACAATCTCCTAGTACGAGAGCTCTGTCAAGTGGTTCACTGGGATGTGCTGGGTACATATCTTGGACTGGAGGAGAGTGAAATCACAGAGATTGAACGCGATCATCAGAGCAATGCTCGCAGGAGAATAGTAATGCTGGCAAAATGGAAGGAGAAGGATGTCGATGCATCTTGGCAGAAAGTAATCGAAGCACTAAAGAGCATGTCACAGACAGTGCTGGCAAGTAAACTTGAAGAGAAGTACTGCACCTCTGAGTCTACTCCACTACCAGCCAGTCCTGCCGGCCCTATGGCTGAGCCAAAAGTAGCTAGTCCTGAAAAAGAACTACTGATCGACAGACAGGAGTTGATTGCTAAAAAAATTGAACATCTTGAAGATAAGTATCTTTTGTTGAAAACAGATGCAGAATCAGCCATGCAGGCAGAAGCTAGTACATCATCGTTAAAATTAAAGAGATTCTCACGATATTACTGTACGAAGCGATTGACCACGGTTGAAGAGCTTTTTGATGAATTAGAGAAATTCAATTTCTTAGACTATGCATTGCTTGAAAAGATGGTCAAATTCTTCTTGAGTTCCAACTCAGTAGTAGTTGGTGATCTTCGTGTCTACCTCCAGCAGTTAGCCAAGTTCAAGTCATCAACAACCCTGCGGCAGTTTATGGATAAAATTGAGAGAGCTCAGCAACCACACAGTACAAGACAAGGATTGTGTACCATTACACTTCGCCTGGTAGGAGGCTGGCTAGACAAAACAATAGACGATCTAGAAAAACTCTTGAAGGAGGTTTTCAAGGACAAGTCGTACGTCCTTAATCACCTCAAGATTGTACGAGGATCGATCATTGTGACCTACTATGCCCCACTTTCAGAGGCTTATCATCTCATATTCTTGGCATGGACATGTGCAAAGACTGAATTTGGGTTTTTCTTGATCCTGGCTGGAGTCATGGAAGTAGTAGTTGGTGGTGTACAGCTCTATATTGATCGAAAATTGGAGGAAATTCATGATTTCGAAGATTCTCTTGCTGAAACAGTGATTCGTGACAGGCTAGATTCACTGAGGTTTCTGCTGAGCATCAACACTAACCCTAATCCGACCAATGATAGAGGCCAGACAGCTCTGATGTATGCAAGTCATTTCAACAAGTATGAAATCGTTCTTCTTCTTTTGAAAGCTGGTGCTGATACTAATCTACAAAGGAATGATGGCATGACAGCTCTTAACATGTCAAGTCAAAGAGGTCACACTGCAGTTACCAAGGCCCTTTTGAATGCTAATGCCAATCCTAATCTCCAAAGATACGATGGTGTAACTCCTCTCAACATTGCTAGCCACAAGGGATATTTTGACATAGTAGACCTACTCCTAAAAGCCAAGGCTGATCCTGATCTCTACTCAGATGATAATGAAACACCTCTCTTTCTAGCGAGTATGAATGGCCATGTGGGAATCACTTCTCTGCTCCTGAAAGCTAATGCCAATTTGAATCACCAGAAAACAAAAGGAGTGACACCTCTCTACATGGCATGTCAGAATGGACACACTGACGTCGTTATTCTTCTCTTGGATGCAAATGCTGATCCTAATCTTCAAGCAGATGATGGTACGACTCCTCTATATGTGACAAATTATAACAGAAACATAACTGCTATTACCCGAATTCTGGAAGCCAAAGCTAATCCTAACCTGAGAAAGAACAATGGCATTACACCTCTCTACGTGGCATGCACAAACATGCTCACTGATGCCATAGGTCTCCTCCTTGAGGCCAATGCCAATCCCAATATCCAACGTGATGATGGTGTAACACCACTCCATGTGGCATGTATGACCAATCACATCGCTGCAGTGTCGCTGCTTCTGAGAGCCAATGCCAATCCCAATCTTCTTACAGATGATGGTGGCACACCTCTTATGACAGCATCTGGCAAAGGTTATTCTCAAGTTGTTCAGCTACTACTGACCAATGGAGCTGATCCTAATTTACAGCATCCTAATGGTTTAACTGCTCTTTTGTTAGCCTGTTTTTCAGGATCTTTTGAATCTGTCGAACTACTGGTGACGTCTGGTGCTGACATCAGTAAAGTGGGACCGCAAGGTATAACTGCTCTTGACTTTGCAGCTAAGAGAGGCCACAATAACATTGTAGATTTTCTACAAGCAATAAAGCTCAGTCGGTCCTCAACCACCACACCTGTTCTCACAGCTAATGAGATAGCTAGCAAAGTAGACAACAAGACCATGGCCTTAGTAAACCGAGCTATGGAGGAAGAGGTTGTCAAGAAAGCCGAGACTTTTATTACCACTGAATATGTGAAGAAAGTCAGAAAGTCTGATCTTCTATCAAAACATTACAAAGAATCAACGATATACTAACAAGATTTATAGTGATTCTAAATGTGCATATAGGTTACTTATTTTTTGTATAAATTATGACTGTTACGTTTTTGAGCTAATCAATATTCACAAAAATATAGAAGTCTGTATGTAGCAGCAAAATTAAAGAAAATTTTCCCTTGCATGGGACAAAATTCATCAGATGATTTGTCCTAGGATAAAGATTTAGTGATGAATTTGTCTTAGGACGAAATTAGATCGATGGTTTTTGTCCTACCCGACACAAATTTCCTAGTACAAAAAATGTCAATGAAAACTCTCCTAGGACAAAATAAGCTAACGGGAACTGTCCTAGAAAGTATCACAAGTTATAGGTACCCACTGATGTGGGTCGAGGTGTTATTTCTCAATGATGCTGTCCTCTCATCATCCGCTGGTACCATCTGTGGTACTGCCCAAGTCATTCCCTAACCTTAGGAATACATTAGAAGGTACAGTGCATTATTGTAAGCCGAGCATTCTCTCATGTGATGCCCAGGGTCGTACAACCTGAGCTGACTGGTAGTATACTGACCTGTCGCCATGACATGACTACTCACCTGAATGGAGGAGTTACTATGACAACCGGTTAATAGATAGAGTCACCTTTACAATGTTTAACACTCGCTTGCTCGTTCACTCACTCAATCACTCGCTTATACTCACTCACTCACTCACTCACTCACTCACTCTCTCACCCACTCACTCACTCACTCCTCTAATCCAGAGAGGGTACAATGTGGCGTTGATATTGTGTTGCATTCTGGCTTCTCTTTCACACGTCCGATGCTCATGAGAAGCAGGACTATTGGGTTAGTTCCGTCTTGTACTCATAAATGTAGTCCTCGATAAATTTCTTTTGACAGGATCTAGCTGGTCTAGTGTTTGATGATGTGATGCAGACTATGCTGCAAGATGATTGGTTGAAACAATTCAGGTATGTATACTGTGCGTGAGCATGAATAGCAGAAATCATTAAAGTTCATTAGTTGGATCCCATTACAGTATATGATCGTCTGTCTATCTTTTCACACTTTTTCTTAGTTTACTTGTGTCTGTCCTTCAGGTTCCTTGGTAAGGTGTTGTCACAGTACATCAGTGTGATGGTGAGAGAGGGCAAGAGAGTGAGAGAGATTGTTAGTAGCGGCTTTGACTATGAGCGATGGAGAAAGACCTTTGAAAGACATACTGGCAAAGATAAAAAGGTACAAAATATCATTGCTACTATAGTTCAAAACTTGTGTATTATTTTCATGTACATCAGCAGTACATGTTTTAGTGTATTGATTTATTATTACAGGTTTAAGTTCCTACGGTTACTACGATGACCACACCCACCAAGGAGGCTATAGTTGATGATCTGCACCCTTCTATCTGGAAGCATTAATTCTATTATTGTCCCAATTCCTAAATCTTCCCCACCCTCTGACTCTCCTACCAACTATCGGCCTCAGTATCTCTCTTTTATCTATAGTCTCCAAACTTCTTGAAAAACATGTCGCTGATATTCTCCTTGACCACTTTCTTACTAATTCCCTTATTTCTCCTAATCAATTTGGCTTCATGCCCTCTCGTTCCACCTCTGATGCCATGATTTCAGTTTGCCATACTATTCTCTCAGATTTGGACCGCTCCACACCAATCTGTGGCGTCTTTCTTGATTTAAAGAAGGCTTTTGACTCTGTCAGTCACACTTCTCTCCTGAGTCAGCTTTTCTCTATTAATCTTCCCAACCATGCACATTTGTCATTGGCTTGCTTCCTATCTCTCTGGTCGTACCCAATCTGTGAGAGTTGGCAAGAGTGTTTCTTCTCCTCAGCCAGTTTTGTCTGGTGTCCCTCAGGGGTCCATACTAGGCCCTCTGCTTTTCATTTTTTACATCAATGACATTGTCACTCTTAACCCACACTTCTCTTTAAACTTGTTTCTCTATGCATGATATGCTTCTTCTTCATCCATTGAATCATACTGCTGATATTGCCACTATCAATTCATTGCTCACTGATATTCATTGCTGGCTCTCCTCTAGATCACTTAACATCAACTTACAAAAATCAAAATTCATGATCTTTTCACTTCGTCCACAGTCATTTTTCGACTCACTACCCCCTGTGCAAATCAGCAATATCCCTCTTGACAGAGTCTACTCCTACAAATACCTTGGGCTAACCTTTCAGCCCAATTTGTCATGGTCTTCTCACATTCATAATATTAGAATGAAAGCAAGGAAACGCCTTGGGCTAATCTACAGGCATTTTTACCACCACTGCCCCTCATCTACTCTACTTACTCTTTACAAAATGTTGGTTCGCCCAATTTTGGAGTACGGTGCTGCTATCTGGGATCCACCTTCACTAACTGCAATCTCATCTCTTGAATCTGTCCAACATTTTGCTTTAAAAATGGCATCTAAATCGTGGGCTTCCAGCTATCCATCTCTTCTTTCCCAATTTGCTATAAAGCCTCTTGAACAGAGAAGAAAAATTTGCAAAGCTTCCTCTCTGTTCAAACTCAAATTTGGTTTTTCCCATTCAATCAATTGTCCTCTCGTATCACATTCCCCGCCTCCGCATTTCTCCCGCAATTATAATAGACATGATTTTGCCCCCATCTTCTGCAAATCAGCTACTTATATGAATTCATTTTATCCCACCTCTATCAAGCTTTGGAACTCTCTTCCCTCTTGTATCAAATCTACTGATTCTTTTTCTCTATTTAAGTCCAAGCTATTTACTATCTTTTAGATCACTAACACCTTCATTCATTAGCATTATTGCTATTTCACATTTCTTTTTGAAATGAAAAAAAAAAGTGGGCGGGGTCTCCGAGACGCCACAATAGCAGTTCTTGGTCTCTAGCGCTCTTGTACATCGTCCAATAGCAACCCTCATGTACTTTCTGGTTAATTAGGGTAGCAATGTAATTACACACCAAGTTTCATCAAGTTCATTTGCTTCCTTCCACCAAATCCAAAATATTAAAGTATTTTTTGGATTTGGTGGAAGGAAGCAAATGAACTTGATGAAACTTGGTGTGCAATTACATTGCTACCCTACTTAGACAGAAAGTACATGAGGGTTGCTATTGGACGATGTACAAGAGCGCTAGAGACCAAGAACTGTTATTGTGGCGTCTCGGAGACCCCGCCCACTTCCAAATTATGCCTTGAAAAACGATGCAAAGGAGCTGTTGCGACCTCGAAGAGTGTTGAAATCATGACAGCACGATGCTGTGCATTCTTGACAACAAAACTGTATCGCGTGCATGGAATGTAACTCGAATATACAATAGCAATTCGTAGGCTCCACCCCTAAATTTTTAGCGCTTTATTTCTTCCTGCAAAAGGAAAGACTTGACGCTTCTATGTCTATCCGTTCTATGTCCGTACCAAGCAACTCTACACACTGAGTCGCCATCCCGCTGAATCTGTGACAGTCGATTTTTTCATTGCGGACCCTACGTTAGGTTCATCATAGATAATACACAGAGGAGGTTGGAAGCATTAATATTCAGTCATGTGACTTGTGGTTTGTAAATTCTCTCCAAATCAAAATGTATGGCGAATCTTAGTTGTCAATTTTACGCTATTCTCTGGACAGAATTTAAAGCTCTTGCACAGCAGATTACAAATATGCGATCTACCCGATCCAACCCATGGGTTCCTGAGCTGCTATGGGCAAGAAAGTAGTGACGATTCTCAACAGTGGAAAACACTACAGTTATTGTTCGTGCAAGCAATCAGCTTATTGACAAGCCTACTAAAGACGTCCTGAAGCAAAATCTTGGTGTTTAAAACGGCGAGCGAAGAGACAGCTCCAGTGTTATCTGCAAAACCCAGTATACAGCTGACGAGACCTGGTCAGAGCTAGAACTAAGAAATTTGCTTAAATTTAAGCTGTTTCACAGAAGAAAGATTCCTGAATCCAGCACAAGTGTGCTGTATACTGGAGTTGTGCTACTTCTTCCTAGATTTCACGACATACAAAGCACAGAAACTGGTGTGCAGTGCACTATACAAATAGCTAAACCAATATTCTAAGATCATATCTTTAAGTAAGACCAGTAATCAAGCTCTACGCAATGCCATTTTAGAAAGAATCCACGAATGAGTTCTAGTGCTGTATGCTAGCGCCATTGAGCCACGCCTCACGATGGAACGTTAGGTATGCTCATTCGAAATCACGTGCGCATAATAACAGTCTACAATCACGTGCGCATACTAATACTTCCAACCTCCTCTGGATAATACAGTACACGGTGGATATGAAACGGCGTGATAAACGGAAGGATCCACGGAGATGTGCTGGGACACTCACTGTCTCGGGCGTGGGCGGGTTGCACGAAGTTGTAAAGCTGTTTCTACGGTTCCGAGAAGCGGGTAGAAGCTGAATCAAATAGCACACGTGTTCATTTGCTGTTGAAGAAGAGGCTGTTGCTGTAAAATAGATTGCCAGGCTGCAAATTTCCCCGTTTTTCCTGAAAGCCTGTGTTTCGGCTACTTGTGTTAGATTTGTACAGTCCTGGTTTGTGTAGTGCTGGTTTGTTGTATGTGTTTTGGTAGCTTATTGTGTAGTGCAGTGCATCAAAATACTATTGGAGCGCTACACTTCGTAGAGAACAGCAGACACGCCGCCAAATAGCAGGGAACAAGCTTGTTGTTACTGTTTTTGTGTTAGATTATTGGCAAGAATGATAATACTAGGACTTCATAAGCAATGCCAGCGAATACCAACATCCTTGATCTACTGCATCAAAATACTTTTGTACGCACAAAAGCATCAAGGAGCTCAATATCTTGCCTTGAGCACGCACTACTACTGCTGCAGCCATTCATTTCTTGTAAATGTTTGGAAACGTCCGTGTTACCCAAGACAAAGGCTCTTGGAGGTATCGGCCCAGCAGCATCAGTTGTGTACAAAAGAATATCCTCTATGATTGCTGAGAAATCTGGCCAGTCTTACAATTCAGTCATCCGCCTCATTAGATGTAAACTCACCTTCTCTCTTCTTCGTTCTACAATAACTTGCCTTCGAGGATCACGGTCGCTCTTCTCATTCAATCGCCTAGACACTGCTGCTGACCTTGCCCTTACTGAGGGTAGGGTTAGTGACTAATTTCAATCTCTTTTTTTTTTTTTTTTTTGCATCATTTCTTTTATTTTGTATCATTAATCTCTTTAAGTCCTACCATAAAAGCGTAGGCACCCGTTGTACCGTTAAAAAAAAAAAAAAAAAAAAAAAAAAAAAAATTGTCCCACCCCGGATTGCAGTATACGGGCTCGTTGCGTATCCACCGTGTACTGTATTATCTATGGGTTCATACTGGGCGCTGTTAGGTCCATTGGGCAAGGTTTTAGGGTCTTGGGTTTTTCTAGTGCGAGACCACGCCCATTTTTCGTCGTCCGTTTCAGTTTTCAGTTTCCTTCTTTTCCATACACCCTTTCTTGAGAAAGTGCAGCGATTTTTAGGAATCCCTAGAAATCGCGGACTTTCTCTAGAAAGCGCGGGCTTTCTCTAGAAAGCGCTACGCTTTCTCGAGATCCTAAAAAGCGCGGAACATATAGAGTAAGCCACCTATATTCGCCCACCATCTATTATCGGCCACTCGTTCGTACACTTGCAAATAGGCTACACAGATCAAACTTGACCGACGTATGGACACACACTTCCTCTGCCTGCATTGCAAATATGCAGCTCGTAACTGCTTCTTTGTCTACTGTGGAGACGAAGAAAGTGGGTAGCCGAAAACATTGATGTTCGGCAAAAGCAATCTATTATCCGGCACCAGTCCTAGTGACTGATAGACGAATCGGGCGGGATTGCAAGTAGGTACTGCAAACACCTTCATCCATCAGCATTACAACGAGCTACAATTGAAAAGCTCTCGTCTTGCCGTCCGGGTAATTTTCTTTTCCAAAGACCCCAGGGTCGAGCAATCTATGTTCAGCAACTCATGATATTGTTTCAGTGCAATTTATGTTCAAAGAAACACGTCGGCTGAGTAGAGCCATCTCATGTCTATCACAATCACCAAAATTCAGTAACCCGGCGTTCGTTTCTTGATCGCGCAAGCTGCAAACAGCCAAAATAGTGGGCGTGGCTTCCAAGGAGCAACCCAGTGCTTGTAAAACAAAAAGTAAACCGAGCATTCCCGAAGTTAAACTTGATTCTAAGCTTCTTTGTCGGCACTCGCAAAGTAGTTTACCCCAGACCCACTAAGTCTCACAAAAACTCTCTTCCTCTCTCGCGACCGTTTGTTAGAACCTGCCACCACAGCTATTCCTTTGCCATTGATGTCATCAACAAATGGAACTCTATTCCTAATCACATTGTATCCATCTCCACAACTTCTACATTCAAATTGTTACTAAGGCGCTTTATTTACCAATAACTCGCAATCACCTTTATTGCTTGTATCTGTTTTTTCATGTTCCTTTTTTATTATTTCTCTTTGTTATTGCTTCTGACTTTGCTGCTTAAGTTTATCTGTCTTTGTTCCTCTTGTGTGTCCTGTTTTTTCACTGGTTGGCCTTTGTATTAGCTTTGCTAGTTGGTCACACCTGCCTTTGGCAAAGATTTAAAAAAAGTTTAGCGCTGATCAATGACTGCACTCCTGATGGATATGGACAGTGCTTGCTGATTTGAGGACTTCTCTATAAAATTACTTTCCATCACTAATTGCAGAAAAAGAGGCTTAGAATCAAATTTAATTTCTGGAATGCTCGGTTTA
This sequence comes from Haliclona indistincta, assembly GCA_964017065.1. Classification (NCBI taxonomy): domain Eukaryota; kingdom Metazoa; phylum Porifera; class Demospongiae; order Haplosclerida; family Chalinidae; genus Haliclona; species Haliclona indistincta. The sequence goes on along the minus strand of OZ024785.1, from coordinate 15,146,321 downwards.
TTCTTTGTTTTACAAACACCGGGAGCTTGCGCGATCAAGAAACGAACGCAGGGTTACTGAATTTTGGTGATTGTGATAGACATGAGATGGCTCTACTCAGCCGACGTGTTTCTGTATCGCAATCGTGTTTTCTTTGAGCATAAATTGCACTGAAACAATATCATGAGTTGCCGAACATAGATTGCTCGACCTCGGGGTCTTTGGAAAAGAAAATTACCCGGACAGCAAGACGAGAGCTTTTCAATTGTAGCTCGTTGTAATGCTGGTGGATAAAGGTGTTTGCAGTACTGACTTGCAATCCCGCCCTATTCGTCTATCAGTCACTAGGACTGTTGCCGGATAATAGATTGCTTTTGCCGAACATCAATGTTTTCGGCTACCCACTTTCTTCGTCTCCACAGTAGACAAAGAAGAAGTTACGAGCTGCATATTTGCAATGCAGGCAGAGGAAGTGTGTGTCTATACGTCGGTCAAGTTTGCACATTTGCAAGTGTACGAACGAGTGGCCGATAATTGATGGTGGCCGAATATAGGTGGTTTACTCTACACGACTGCTACAACACCACCTCAGTGCTACTGTTCCTGCCACTGCCTTTTATTTTTCCCTTACTGCTCTAGTGCGCTTATCACTCTCTACACTATTCAGAGCACTGTTGGCTGAGTCCAAAGATGACTGCAAACTATAATTATTTGCTAGTAGTGAGGGAAGCAATGCCTGAAGTCCACCTGAATGTGGTGGGTCACATGCAGACGTTCAGTGTACTGAGTAGCCTCGATATTTTCATGATCACAGACGTTCACGGTAGTGGTAGCCTCCATTGCAAGCATGCTAGCAGCTGCAAAGCCGGTACCGAGAATGAGGCTATGCATGCATAAAAACATCGTGTATGCATGCAACATCATGCGCGCCCGTGCATGCATGCAACATCATGCATGCACGGTAGTCTGGCCGCTGCCCCTCCCCACCTATTGAGTGGCTGGTGGACGGCGTGTGGGGTCTAGCAAACATTGCCATTCATAGTTTCCCAACCGACCACTCAGATTGTAATGCTCAAGATTTTGAGCAGTAATATTCATGGATCGTGGGCTGGGTTTGATCGTGAATAATATTACAGGCTATGACGGAACAGGCTAGCTACGGTGGTTAACAGCCTAACAGTCGTGCTGTTGACGATGCTATCGAAAATAGTCTACCGCGATTCAAGCATAGATCGCTTAAAACCAGCGCAGTGTCACTGGCATTGGCATTGAGGAATCCCCGCTTATCATTGCAATGCAATAATTAATATTATAATACAGATTAATATTCATATAATATCGATGAATGGTAATATAATGTTTGCTAGACCCAACAGGCCGTCCACCACCCACTCAATAGGCGGGGAGGGGCAGCGGCCAGACTAAGGTTCGATCATCTCTTGGTATAATCACCGTGACTGTAACCGCTACATTCCAGCGCGACACCACGCCTGGCTACCAAACTCTCAGATAAACCCTAGGTTGCACTGCCGCTTGCGCCGTGCCCCCTGCTACAGTGTCGCTGTGGCAGGGGGCTGTAAAGGAAGGTGAGTAGTTCGAGTACGAACCGAGAAGGATGGCGACCAAGGAAAAGTCAAGTTGGGTAAGTATAATTGTATTATACAGGGGCACTACATGTACATGTAATTGTAATTTTGGACGGTTCCTAATTCCGGACACTCTTATTTAGCGTGCATGGTCACTCAGACACGCTTTGACATGGTTTAAGTTTCACTAACTTCACACAGCCTGCTAGTCCGTACAACATACCTTAAAATTAGTATTATTAGCGTTTTAGCGAGTGAGGTCAAAAACGCTAAATTTAGGTCATGCAACTTTAATGAGATTCATTCTACATAGCTGTGGTTTCGCAGTAATAATGACTGTTAACGAGCATGAATCTCATTAAATATCAGCCAAACGTAGTGCACGCTAAACTGACGCTAAATGTCTGGTTTTAAGGGTGCAGACCCTAACAACCATTAACTTATTCAGGAATGTACAAGTTGGACATTATTACACACCACAAATGATATTCACTGTTTATACAAGCACATTAACAATACTATTAAGTGACAGTAGCCAGGCAAGATCGCGAACAATACATTCCTCAATAAAACTCTGTCTGTGGCCTTCAGAATAGACCCAAACTTGGATATATGACTATTAGCGACCAGATAAAGACCTTAACGTAGAGTTTTTTTTAATAAACACACTCTGAGTAGGAAAACCACGAGGTAAGCAGCTCATAATCGCACTTTCAAGCACAATACACGAAAAAGCTCTACGTTACTGCCTTCGCCTTGTTGAAGTACGTATATATCCCAAATCTGAAGTTCTACTGCCTGAGTGAACGAAAGTTTTATTAGCCTAAGCGTTGTATCTAGCCGCGCCCGTCACGTTTCCGTCTGGCACTTTCAGCGCTCATAGTTTGCAATGTATACAGCCTTCGCCAGTCTTGTAGCATAGGTCTTTGGTTTCTTGGAATATCAGCAGTAGTTTCTGAGATACAGTCCCCTAGCAACCAGCCAAAAATACATGCGTGGGCGTGACACTGCACCCTTAAGGTAAACGACTGTGACTGTCCTTGACTCCGTCCAGCCATGTAGAGCTCTATGGTCAGTTTGAATAGAGAATGGTCTTCCAAGTAGATATACTTGAAAAGCTTGCACCCCTAATAGGCATTCCTTCTCAACTGTGGAATAATTGACCTCTCTTGGTAATATTTTTCGACTGAAATAGGCCACCAGGTGGTCATGACCCTCATCTTCATACTGGCTCAACACCGCTCCAACTCCAAGATCTGACGCATCTGTCTGCAGTACAAATGGCCGTCGAAAGTCAGGATTCCATATTACTGGTGTTGATATTAGCATCTGCTTCAGCTGTTCAAATGCCTGGTTACACTTGACCGTCCATAACAGGCTCTGAATTTTTAGTGAGGTCTGTCAATGGTACTGCAATCGAAGCAAAATTTGGCATAAAGCAAGAATGATCGTACTTGTTTGGGATTGGAAAGTCCTTGATTTCCTATAGTTTGTCTTCACAGTTCCTCCACCAGCGACATGTCCGAGATAAGTGCATTCCGACATGGCAAATTGGCACTTGGATGGCTCAGCTGTCAGTCCGGCTTGATCGAGATGCTCCTCCCAGCTTGAACTGAACTGGTGCATTCCTCAAATCACATGATCCATTAGCCTCTGAAATGTTGCTGGTACTCCGCTAAGTCCAATTGAAATTACTCGAAACTGGGAAAATCCATGTGGACTAGTGAAAGCTGTCTTGTGACGATCCTCCTCAGCAACTGGTACTTGCCAATAGCCTCTCGCTAGGTCTAATGTTGTGATGTACCTTGCTTGTCCTATCTGATCAAAGATGTCATCAATCCTTGGCATGGGATAAGCATCTACTTGAGTCACTGAATTAACCCTTCAAGTGCGGACAGCAATTCTAGCCTCTATTTTGTGAATTTCACTGACCTTTGAAACCATTAGACAGACAAAATAGCGCTGTGATCACTGTTATTATGCAAAATCAACTTGCACAACGTGCGGGCTTGTTGTCAATGACAATTGCGGTTAACCACGCCCACTTGACGATCTACCAACTGTCGTGTGCTAGAATCACTCTCACCGGAGCAAAAAACGCCGCTTGGTTGGTCAAAACAGCACTTGTGAGACAAAGTTAGTGCACGTATGGCTGCTTTTTATGTCAAGAAGCCCCTGGAGACCCAGTGGTGCTAGGTAATACGTTATGAAAATCTGCCATTTCATGTCTCAACTAGAGTTCTAATGAACACATACCCGTGCGCTGAGCTAAGAGCTAAACACGACTACTCCAGCATTACTACAACACTCACGTTACAGCTAGTCCATAGACAGCTCCAGATAAATATTGATGATAGCAAAGCTACCATAATGCACTAACCGTATTCTGAGCTAAGAGCTAAAACACGACTACTCCAGCTTTACCGTGTGCAACACTCACTGTGTTACAGCTTGTCCATAGACAGCTCCAGATAAATATTGATGATAGCATAGCTACCATACATGCACTAACAGGTGATCGGCAAGAAGTGACTCTGGCGTACGGTACATGTGAGACTGAGTGAGGACATCGATATGGATAGGAGGTAGGGTGACACACCCACAATACCGTAAAATGCTCTTACAAGGACACGTAGCTTTAGAAAGCCATGGATTAGCCGCTCGAGCAAGGCTTGCTAGCACAGAAAACGTCTTCATAGGACTATAGATTCAGTGAAGAAGCTGCAAAGTGCACTTTTGTGGCGAATTTCGAGCGGTGAGACGTAAACAAGTGTGTTTTTTGTCCACACACACACACATATAGACGAACACAAACACATAACCCTAGCGCATACTGCGCACGGGTAACTACTACAGGAAGTCTACAGACTCCTACATGTTCACCCAATCCATACTTCACCATACCATCCACAGACAGATAGATTGGTAGAAAGATTTAATAAGACCTTGTACGCTCTGCTGAGAAGGCTTATTGAGATGGAAGGGAGAGATTGACATGCCACCTTACATCTTATTTGCATATCGAGAACTTCCACAGACATCCACTGGATTCTCTCTATTCGAGCTGCTATATGGACGAGAAGTAAGAGGGCCATTGGACGTGCTGAAGGAAGAATGGGAAGCAGATAGGAGGAGCAATGAAAGTGTTGTGTCACATGTGCTGTTGATAAGAGAAAGGATGGAGGAAATCAGTGACCGACCTTGTGAGAGAAAATTTGACAGAGACCCAGAAGCAGCAGAAGCGATGGTACAATAGAACAGCACGGGAACGTGAGCTACTACCTAATGAAGAAGTGCTAGTATTGCTACCGAATTCAACTAACAAGCTTTTGGCCCAATGGCTAGGTTCATTTTGGGTGTTGCTTAAAGTTGGGAAAGTGGACTAAGAAATTGACATGCCATGAAGAAGAAAAAGGAAAATGATATTCCACATCAAATAATTATGTTAAAGAATGTCTCTTGTCAGCAGAAGCTACTTTTGCGAAGAAACCACCGAAGTGGGAGATGCAGAGGACAAAGATATTCCAGTATGGAAGGAAGTGGAGAGTAACACTGTATACTCCAACTATTGGGAAGCAATTGTCCAGAGACCAAAGAAATCAGCTGAACAGACTACTCAAGCAGTTTGACAAAGTACTGAGAGCCAGACCCAGTCGAACTACAATAACACACTGTCACATTCGAACCAGCAAAGGGAAACCAGTTAGGCAACAGCCCTATCGACTTCCCCATGCTTACAGAGAAATAGTAGAGAAGGAGCTGCAGGAAATGCTAGAGGATGGAATCATTGAGTCATCAGTGAGCGATTGGGCTTCACCCATTGTTTTCGTGAAGAAGAAAGACAAATCAATGAGACTGACTATGTGTCGACTTAACCCTTCACAAGCGGCGGGCGACTATAGTCGCCCGGCAAGTTTGACGTCACCGGAAGTGGGCGTTAAAATTCGAAGATAGTTTATTTCACCTATAGACCAAATATAGCTATGTGGGGTGTGATGACGAGCCATTGGCGGGGCCTGCGGCCACTGAGTTACCTAGCACCACTGGTGCTAGGTAACACGACTACTAAACACGACTACTCCAGCATTACTACAACACTCACGTTACAGCTAGTCCATAGACAGCTCCAGATAAAATATAATATTGATGATAGCAAAGCCATGAAATGGCAGATTTTCATAACGTATAATTGGAATTAGAATAAATTCGGCTGTAGGGGCATGGGCGTTATTCCGCGATCTTCTCTTCTGTCTGATAGATAGAATCGTTTGTCCTACAACTGTCTTACGTTGGGAAATAGGAAGGTCATTGGTTAGGTCTCTGGAAAAGAAGAAACTTTCCATCCAGAAGCTAGAAACAAGGCGTCAGCGGTAACTGCTTGTTCGCGCTTGAAATCATGCTGGGATTGCTACTCCAGTTTTCAAGCGCAAGAATATGCATGGGTAAGGTCGGCTAACAATGTTGCTGTAACTACTAGACGCAAGAAACCAACTCGAGCAGAGAACAAAATTATAGGGAATATGCCGGTCGAACTTACCCCGACATATTGATGCCGTCTGATGTCCGTTGAACAGCTAGAGTTGGTTTCTTGCGTCTAGTAGTTACAGCAACATTGTTAGCTGACCTTACCCATGTATATTCTTGCGCTTGAAAACTGGAGTAGCAATCCCAGCATGATTTCAATCGCGAACAAGCAGTTACCGCTGACGCCTTATTTCTAGCTAGCTTCTCGATGGAAAGTTTCTTCTTTTCCAGAGACCTAACCAATGACCTTCCTATTTCCCAACGTAAGACAGTTGTAGGAAAACGATTCTATCCATCAGACAGAAGAGAAGATCGCGGAATCTAGCCTGAACTACACAGCAATGATTGGGAAATGATTCTAAATAACGCCCATGCCCCATAGCCGAATTTATTCTAATTCCAATAATACGTTATGAAAATCTGCCATTGGCTCCTTGATCAGAGAGTATCTCTCTCAGTATTCCAAATTTGGAAAAGAATGCAACCAGCTCCTCTGCCACTTTCTCAGCATCAATTGAGCGAAGTACGTGGTATTGCTTCTGGGAACCTAGTAGCATAATCACAGATCACCAAGATATACTGGTTAAGGTAGAGTGGCCCATTTCCGGTCACTGTTTGGCTCGTTCAGGTTTGCACGCACCGAGCGCCAAGACGAACGAGCCGCGAGCTCTTGCATTGCAGTCACTGATACTACTGGGTGTACTCTTTCAGCAGGAGAAAGTTGGCGTTGAAGATTCGATGCTTCTTGGCAGTAAGAATTAATAAAAACTAGTAACCATAAATAGCGAAACTCGGGGTTAAATTGGGTAATTCCGGTCACTTTGAAAAGCGACTTTCTATGCTAGCGACGAGCTGTTTTTGCTACAAATAGATGTGTTCAGCATCCTATAACATTCTATTATTCTCAGTAAGCAGTACATTTGTATAATGATTGCATTTAGCAGATGTTTCTGGCACGGATTCTTGGTACAGCTATTGTTGGTCTAAATGCAAAGTGCTGTAGAGATTTCCAAAAATGTGTGCCGCGCTACGACTAGCTTTGGTCGTCTCCTGCCGCTTTCAAAGCTGCCTGCAAGATTTTGTTTGTTTTCGCGGCAGAGAAATCCGCTATTTTTCAATGTCACCGCCCACGCAGAGCTTAAAATGAGCTCCACCTACCATGACTCAGACATCTGCCAGCTCGAAATCGCTGAAGATAGCTGGATACTACTACGTCTGCATTTTCATTAATGTTCAGTCTTTAGTTTAAGCTTAGTTTACTAACGATTTACACCTTCTTTTTAGAATTACAATTCATAAGGCAAAGTTCTCTTTTTTACTTCAGCTCCGTCAAGCATACAAAGGTTCAGAGTGGCGCCGATTATACCAACAGGAAGGTAGTCAGTTAGCCTAAGTCTGGCTGTTGTGGTAGTGAGATGTTGGCGCTACGAAGGCAGCATAAGCGATGGGTTTTCCGCAAAGTGACCGGAAATAGGCGGTGACCGAAATTAGGCCACTTTACCTTACCCTTCCGGCTGTGAGGTAGCTGTCCTACTATGTAAATTGCTATGTGCTCAAATGGTTCCTTCATGATTGGCAATGGCACTAGTGGCACTCACTGTTGACCATCTTCTGGCATTCATTACATCGTCGGTTACATCTCTAAACAATTAGGCTAGTAGAACCATTCTGGTTCTCACCATTTTGTGTTTCATTCTGTGACCAAGTCTTCCGAAATAGTTGCACCGTTTTGTACTTCTGCCACAATTCTTTCTTTCTGGCCTGCCTTAAGTCTTCTGGTAGACTGCCTGCCTCCTCGGAAGTCTTTGGTTTGTGTTTCTTTACCCACACTTTAGCTTCCTATGGGAGTATGTCAATGAACTGCTGCTTCACAACTTCTGTTAGCCATTTTGAGACTAAGTCTTTGAACCGAATTACCATCTCCATCGATGTCTCATTCGCCTTCCACTTCACTGCATGATCTCAACCTCTGTCTGTATGTCTCCTCATTGATATCATATCGGCGGAAATTGCCTCTTTCACTTTCTCGTACTTCTTGGAATCATCATTACTGAGTGCCACAAAAGCCTGTAGCTCTTTGCCTGTTAGTTGAGGTGCAAAAAAACTGACTACTTGTCCTTCTCAACTCCGTGGGTGTCAGCTGCTCTCTCAAAAGGTATGAGATATAGGCTTCGATATCATCTGTGTCCATCAGCTTTTTCAGCTTCGGTGATTCCTGTCCCATTGCAAAATGTTTCTTTCATTCAAATTAAGCTCTTGATTAGCTCCTCATATCTTCTCCAGTCATCCTCTCGCTCCCTACGTCTCTCCTCTTCTCTGATTTCTTCCCTTCTTCTCAATTCCTCTTCTTATTTCTGCTTCTATTCTTCTTATACCTTCGAATTCTCTTCTCTCCAAGTCGTTCCTCTTCCTGTTTTTTCTTTTCTTCAGTGAATATTCTCTTCTCTTCTTCTCGTCTCTGCTTTTCTTCATCTCGTTCCTTGCGACTCTCTTCTAGCCAAACCTTCATCCACACTGGAACATCTGCCATATTATCTCTCCTAGTTGTATTTCCAGAACGTAACAGCATTCGATAGTAAAGGATAGGTAGAAATGTATACCAGTAGAGATATGTGCGATAACTCATTTTCACACATGAGTAGTCGCCATCTTAACTCGCCGTCATCCCTACATAATTATCATTGCCTAGCGGCAATGATAATACTTACATAATAATACTTATAATATAATTAATACTTATGGCAATGATAATACTGCCTCCTCGCTCTATTAGTATCTGGAACAAGTATCCTGGTTGTAAGGTCTCACTGTACGTCTGACAGTAATTGAATCACAAACCGCTGCTACCAAATGTGATAAAGCCAAGGGGTAGTCGCTTGTATTAGACTTAGAACCGATAAGTTGTGAAATGGAGCTGAATTTGTAACTGATTTTGCATTAAAAAAACAAGAGTATTTATAAGAAATAGAAGATTCTAGAAGTAAAATAGTCAAGAAAGGTCTATAAAATAAGAAAGGAAAATAATTATTTAGAAGGTTCTACAATAATTGTAGTCAAGTTTAAGTAGGGAAAGTCCCTGAGGCGGGCTCCTTCTACTACAGTTATGTTATTGATTTAGTCTAAAAATATTACTGATTGTGCTGGATTGTACTTACATATACGCTGCTTTAAAATTTTTGTCTTCTTCTCTGTCTATTCTATCATCAACATTAGACGGTAAGTAAAACTGAATTATTGTGTTACGTTGCTTAATTATATATTACCTTCTCTGTCTACTCTATCATCAACATCAGGATGTGAGTAAAACTGAATTATTTGTGCATGTTACGGTGTTTCATTATTTCTTTTCTCTTCTCTGTCATTAACATCAGTGGGTGAGTAAAACTGAATTATTGTGTACAAGTTATTGTGCTTGATTATTTTTTTAAATTACTACATCTCTGTCTTCTCTATCATTAACATCAGTGGGTGAGTAAAACAGAATTATTGTTTATGTTAAGGTGTTTGATTAATTCTATTCTTCTTCTCTGTCTACTCTATCATCAACATCAGTATGTGAGTAAAACTGAATTATTTTGTGCATGTTACGGTGTTTGATTATTTCTTTTCTCCTTCTCTGTTTACTTTATCAGAAACATGAGACGGTAAGTAAAACTGAATTATTGTCTACATGTTACGGTGTTTGATTATTTTTAATCTCACTCTCTATCTACTCTATCATCAACATCAGTCGGTGAGTAAAACTGAATTATTGCATGCATTTTACAGTGTTAGATTATTTTTCTTTTTCTCTGTATACTCTATCATCAACATCAGTATGTGAGTAAAATTTAATTATTGTGTTCAAGTTATGGTGTTTGATTATTTATTTTTTCCTTCTCTGTCTACTCTATTATCAACATAAGGAGGTAAATTATTGTGTATATCTTACGGTGTTTGACAATTTCTTTTCTCCTTCTCTGTCTACTCTATCTTCTACATCAGTTGGTGAGTAAAACTGAATTATTGTGTACATGTTACGGTGTTTAATTATTTCTTTTCTCCTTCTCTGTCTACTCTATCATCAACATCAGTTGGTGAGTAAAACTGAATTATTGTGTACATGTTACGGTGTTTGATTATTGCTTTTTTCCTACTCAATCGTCAATATCAGGAGGTGAGTAATTATTGTGTATATCTTACAGTGTTTGACAATTTCTTTTCTCCTTCTCTGTCTTCTCTGTAATAAACATCAGGAGGTAGGAAACTGAATTATATTGTGTACATGTTACGATGTTTTAATTGTTTCTTTTCTCCTTCTCTGCCTACTCTATCATCAACATCAGGAGGTGAATAAAACCGAATTATTGTGTGCATGCATATTACGGTGTTTGATTATTTCTTTTCTCCTTCTCTGTCTACTTTATCATCAACATCAGGAGGTAGGAAACTGAATTATTGTGTACATGTTACGGTATTTTAATTATTTCTTTTCTCCTTCTTTGCCTACTCTATCATCAACTTCAGGAGGTGAGTAAAACTGAATTATTGTGTACATGTTATGGTGTTTGATTATTTCTTTCATCCTTCTCTGCCTACTCTATCATCAACATCAGTATGTGAGTAAAACTGAATTATCGTGTACATGTTACGATGTTTGATTATTTCTTTTCTCCTTCTCTGCCTACTCTATCATCAACTTCAGGAGGTGAGTAAAACCGAATTATCGTGTACATGTTACGGTGTTTGATTATTTCTTTCATCCTTCTCTGCCTACTCTATCATCAACATCAGTATGTGAGTAAAACTGAATTATCGTGTACATGTTACAGTGTTTGATTAATTTTTCTCCTTCTCTGTCTACTCTATCATCAACATCAGCCGGTGAGTAAAACTGAATTATTGTGTGCATGTCACTGTGTTTGATTGTATCTTTCTCCTTCTCTGTCTATACTCTATCACAGAAGGTGAGTAAAACTAAATTATTATGTACATGTTGCGGTGTTTGATAATTTCTTTTCTCCCTCTCTGTCTACACTATCGTCAACAACAGGCAGTGAGTTGTGTGCATGTTACGGTATTTGATTATTCTATTCTCCTTCTCTCTTTACACTATCAGCAACATCAGCCAGTGAGTAAAACTGAATTATTGTGAGCACTTTACCGTGTTTTTTTCTAATTCTCTGCCTACTCTATCATCAACATCAGGAGGTGAGTTGTGTGCATATGTGTTTGATTATTTCTTTTCTCCTTCTCTGTCTACTCTATTATCAACATCAGCCGGTGAGTAAAACTGAATTATTTAGTACATGTTACAGTGTTTGATTATTTCTTTTCTCCATCTGTATCATCAACATCAGCCGGTGAGTAAAAAAGAAATTATTGTGCACATGTTATGGTGTTTGATTAATTTTTCTCCTTCTCTGTCTACTCTATCATCAACATCAGGAAGTGAGTTGTGTGTATGTTACTGTGTTTGATTATATCTTTCTCCCTCTATGTCTACTCGATCGCAGAAGGTGAGTAAAACTGAATTATTAACCCTCGGCGCATGGGCGAGGGTTACGGTACTTGGTTTGTCATTCGTTCACTCATTCGTTTGTTCGTTCATTCGTTCTGACCATCGAGCTGCAGAGACCATCGCTCACTTCTGAAACTCGGTAAAGGTATAAACAAGCTTAGCACGACAATGGCTTGCAATGTGTCTCGTGAATTTTGCTAAAGTGCTTTCGTTCTCGAGTTATGTATGGCTGGCTCATCTTGACGGCCATCTTGGACCTCTCTGACTACAAAAGCGCCCATAGTTGACTATCTAGGTACTTGTAGATTCCATCTAAACAGCAGGACAGCTCTGAGTGTGCGTAGATATCAGCCTATACAGCTAGCAATGGCTACCTACTCACGTGTTCATGCATGGTCACGCCCACATGACACGCCTAGAAGGTGTTCAGCATTTTGCTGCCTTCTGGTTAGCAGTGCATGCAGTTTCAATATAGCTACAGCCTAAAAGCTAAGCAGGTTGGCACTGGCTGCAAACGTCTGCTGCAATCTCCAACTAGGGAGCTTAGTGCTAACTCTACAATAATTTTTATTAGCAAAACGGTGCTCACACGCCGAGGGTTTGTGAAATTCGTTCATTATGTACATGTTATGATGTTTGATTATTTCATTTCTCCTTCTCTGTCTTCTGTATCATCAACATCAGGAAGTGAGTTGTATGCATGTGACGGTGTTTGATTATTTCTTTTCTCCTTATTTGTCTACTCTATCATCAACATCAGAAGGTGAGTAAGACTGAATTATTGTGTACATGGTACAGTGTTTGATTTTTTATTTTCATTCTCCTTCTCTGTCTACACTATCAGGAACATCAGCCGGTGAGTTGATTGAATTATTGTGTGCATTTTACAGTGTATGATTATTTCTTTTCTCCCTCTCTGTCTACTCTATCATCAACATCAGGAGGTGAGTTAAACTTAATTATTTAGTACGTGTTACATTGTTGAGTATATCTTTTCTCCCTCTCTGTCTACTCTATCAGCAACATCAGGAGGTGAGTTAAACTTAATTATTTAGTACGTTTTACATTGTTGAGTATATCTTTTCTCCCTCTCTGTCTACTCTATCAGCAACATCAGGAGGTGAGTTAAACTTAATTATTTAGTACGTGTTACATTGTTGAGTATATCTTTTCTCCCTCTCTGTCTACTCTATCAGCAACATCAGGAGGTGAGTTAAACTTAATTATTTAGTACGTGTTACATTGTTGAGTATATCTTTTCTCCCTCTCTGTCTACTCTATCAGCAACATCAGCCGGTGAATGAAACTTAATTATTGTGTGCATGAAAGGTGTTTGATTATTTCTTTTCTCCTTCTCTGTCTACTCTATTAGCGACATGAGAAGGTGAATTATTGTGTGTACGTTGCGGTGTTTAAATTATTTCCTTTCTTTTTCTACTCTATCAGCAACATCAGAGGGTGAGTAAAACTGAATTATTGTGTACATGTTATGGAGTTTGTCTTTTCTCCTTATTTGTCTACTGTATCATCAACATCAGTCGGTGAGTAAAACTGAATTATTTAGTACGTGTTACGGTGTTTGATTATTTCTTTTCTCCCTCTCTGTCTACTCTATCAGCAACATCAGCCGGTAAATAAAACTGAATTATTGTGTGCATGAAAGGCGTTTGATTATTTCTTTTCTCCTTCTCTGTCTACTCTATTAGCGACATGAGAAGGTGAATTATTGTGTGTACGTTGCGATGTTTAAATTATTTCTTTTCTTCTTCTTTTTCTACTCTATCAGCAACATCAGAGGGTGAGTAAAACTAAATTATTATGTACATGTGTATGGAGTTTGTCTTTTCTCCTTATTTGTCTACTCTATCATCAACATCAGAAGGTGAGTAAAACTGAATTATTATGTACATGGTACAGAGTTTGATTTTTTATTTTCATTCTACTTCTCTGTCTACACTATCAGGAACATCAGCCGGTGAGTTGACTGAATTATGTGTGCATTTTACGGTGTTTGATTATTTCTTTTCTCCCTCTCTGTCTATTCTATCATCAACATCAGAAGGTGAGTAAAACTGATTTATTTAGTACATGTTACGGTGTTTGATTATTTCTTTTCTCCTTCTCTGTCTACTGTATCATCAATATCAGCCGGTGAGTAAAACTGAATTATTCTGTACGTTTTATGTTGTTTGATTATTTCTTTCTCCTTCTCTGCCTACTCTATCATCAACATCAGAAGGTGAGTAAACTGACTTATTGTGTGCATGTTACGGTGTTTGATTATTTCTTTTCTCTCTCTCTGTCTACTCTATCATCAATGTCAGCCGGTGAGTTAAACTGAATTATTGTGTGCATTTTACGGCGTTTGATTATTTCTTTTCTCTTTCTCTGTCTGCTCTATCAGCAACATGAGGAGGTGAGTTAAACTGAATTATTTAGTACGTGTTATGGTGTTTGATTATTACTTTTCTCCCTCTCTGTCTACTCTATCAGCAACATCAGCCGGTATTAGCCTCGTACCCAGGCCTATTGAGGAGAAGAGATAAGGCCTGGTATCTACTGTTTGCGCATGCATGGGTAGCGGTGGAATTCCACCGCCGCCGGTTATCATCGTACATGTTTGCAGTACGTGATGAATATTCATCGGTTTTCTAAGCAGTTCGTGAAGCTCTCCTGTTTGCAATCTACTCTGTTGTATCGTCTTTTCTTGAAGCTCTATCACAATAGCAGAAGTACAATTTAACAATTGAGTGCTCCTGGTAGCGGAAACGAGCGACATCGATCGACAATAGCAGCGTGAAATGTCAAGTGATAAAGCACCATAGCGTATGCAGGCTCATCAGAAAGTTATTCGTCGAATCCAGAGCTAGAGCTGACGATCAAGCCGCTTCTTAGCCAGTTGTTTATAGGCTTAATAACTTAGGTGTGGCAGAGGTGTGGCCAGAATAACTGCTACCATGTTTTCATAACGCAATCGGAATATTTTACAGTAAAATATACGGATATTTAGCGCATGCGCAAGCAGTAGATACCAGTAGCTTATTTCTTGTCCCCTAGCGCCTGGGTACAAGGCTACAGCTGGTATATAAAACTGAATTATTGTGTGCATGAAAGGTGTTTGATTATTTCTTTTCTCCTTCTCTGTCTACTCTATTAGCGACATGAGAAGGTGAATTATTGTGTGTACGTTGCGGTGTTTATTTTCTTCTTCTTTTTCTACTCTATCAGCAACATCAGAGGGTGAGTAAAACTGAATTATTGTGTACATGTTATGGAGTTTGTCTTTTCTCCTTATTTGTCTACTCTATCATCAACATCAGAAGGTGAGTAAAACTGAATTATTGTGTACATGTTATGGAGTTTGTCTTTTCTCCTTCTCTGTCTTCTTTATCATCAACATCAGGAAGTGAGTTGTGTGCATGTTACGGTGTTTGATTTTTTTTCTCTTTCTCTGTCTACACTGTCATCAATATCAGAAGGTGAGTAAGACTGAATTATTATGTACATGGTGCAGTGTTTGATTTTTTATTTTCATTCTCCTTCTCTGTCTACACTATCAGGAACATCAGCCGGTGAGTTGACTGAATTATGTGTGCATTTTACGGTGTTTGATTATTTCTTTTCTGCCTCTCTGTCTATTCTATCATCAACATCAGAAGGTGAGTAAAACTGATTTATTTAGTACATGTTACAGTGTATGATTATTTCTTTTCTCCTTCTCTGTCTACTCTATCATCAATATCAGCCGGTGAGTAAAACTGAATTATTCTGTGCGTTTTATGTTGTTTGATTATTTCCTTTCTCTTTCTCTGTCTACTCTATCAGCAACATCGATATCAGCCGGTGAATAAAACTGAATTACTGTGTTACGTTGTTTGATTATTTCTTTTCTCCCTCTCTGTCTACTCTATCATCAACATCAGGAGGTGAGTTAAACTGAATTATTGTGTACCTTTTACGGTGTTTCATTATTTCTTTTCTCCCTCTCTGTCTTTTCTATCAGCAACATCAGCCGGTGAATAAAACTGAATTATTGTGTGCATGAAAGGTGTTTGATTTTTTTCTTTTCTCCTTCTCTGTCTACTCTATTAGCGACATGAGAAGGTGAATTATTGTGTGTACGTTGCGGTGTTTAAATTATTTCTTTTCTTCTTTTTCTACTCTATCAGCAACATCAGAGGGTGAGTAAAACTGAATTATTGTGTACATGTTATGGAGTTTGTCTTTTCTCCTTATTTGTCTACTCTATAAGCAGAGGGTGAGTACTGTAGAAACTAAATTATTGCGTGCATGTTACGGTTTTTAATTATTTCTTTCCTCATTGTTTGTTTACTTTATCAGCAACATCAGAAGGTGAGTAAACTGAATTTTTGTGTACATGTTAAAGTGTTTGATGATTTTTTTCTCCTTCTCTGTCTACTCTATCATCAACATCAGAAGGTGAGTAAAACTGAATTATTTAGTACATGTTACAGTGTTTGATGATTTTTTTCTCCTTCTTTGTCTACTTTATCAGCAACGTCAGGAAGTGAGTAAAACTGAATTATTGTGTACATGTTACGTTGTTTGATTATTTCTTTTCTCATTCTCTGTCTACTCTATCATCAACTTCAGAAGGTGATTAAAACTGTGTACATGTTACGGTGTTTGATTATTCCTTTTTTCCTTCTCTGTCTACTTTGTCAGCAACATCAGCCGGTGAGTAAATTATTTTGTACATGTCATGATCGATGCTTGTTTTTTATTTTTTCCTTCTCTCTCTACTCTTTCATCTACATCAGGAGGTGAGTAACACTGAATTATTGTGTGGATGTTTGACTTTACATTACAATTTTTTTCTCTTTCTCTATCATCAATATCATGCAGTTGGTAAGTTCAACTGAAGTTGTCTTTAATTATGTGCATGTATTAATTTTCCTGAACATCTGCATGGAATATCTTTTCTTTCATTGTTTGTCTGTTACTATAGCCTAAAGAGGTGAGTTTTGTCATCTATAGTGAAGTATAAAACTGCTTGTGAAGTAATTCATTTTCTTTTGTCTTAGCATGATATCAGACAGGTGAGTTTCATGTTGTGCTGTACTCAAGGATCAAGTAATTAAATAACTATTTATTTTATTAGGAAAGTAAGAATTGTGTGTAGGTAGAAGATTGCTCATTTTGAAATATTTTGAGTGTTTGAGGTGTATTCCCAAGCACTGGAGAGTGGAAGTGTGGAGGTATCATATGGTCGTATCATGTTGATCGGTTTGGGAGCAGCAGGAAAGACTAGTCTGATACATGGCTTGATGAATCAGCAGCTACCTGACAAAGCTAACTCAACTATTCTGGCTAGTACTCGATCTGTCAAGTACTACTGGATAAAAACAGAAAAGGGTCGATATAGTCACTGGACAGAACTTTCCACTGAAGATAAGACTCAAGAAGTTGCTCAAGCTGCAAAGAGCTCAAATGTGCTCCACTTAGGAAGGTAATTTGACTTTTCAGCATGCATTTCTTACTAGCAGTATATGTTGGTTCATTGTTCTGTTGTACATTTATAGAGATCAGTCCATGTCATGTCAGGAAAGTGTTGACAAAAGTGATCAATCATTGGCACAGTACAGAGAGAATGTTGTTGAAAAAATGGTAGAATCTGAGTCTCATGCTCCCAATAATAAGGTGTTGCTGCACGTCTGGGACTGTGGTGGTCAACCTGTGTTTCTCAGCGTTCTTCCTGCTTTTCTTAGCTCCAGAACAGTATTTCTACTTGTTTTTGATGCTTCTCTTGAGCTTGATGATCCTTGTAAAGTTATTGTCAATATTGATGGACATAATCACATGAAAGAGACATTTGATGTCTCTGCTTTGAGCCTCCTTCAGATGTGGATGGCTTCGATTCATGCTCGGTTTGGTGGAGGTGGTGAAGCACAACTACCATCTTATCCTAGGATAATCTTAGTTGGCACTCATGCTGACCAGCTTAGACCAGATCAGTCTAAAGAGAAATGTCTAGATAAGATTTTGTCATTTTTCAAGGAAAAGGATTACTCCAACATTCTTATGGATGAGATGGAAGGAGTAATAGTTGACAATACTACTGCAGGAATGGGAGAAGGAGAAGATAATGGAATCGGCCAGCTTCGACAGACTATCCATGAATTTGTTCGAGACAATCTTTCTAAAGATACTCCAGTCAGTTGGGTTGAATTCCGCAATGTGTTGCAGCCCTATGTTGGAAAGCCAGTCGTGCAATTGGATGAAGTTTACAGATGTGCTGGGAAATGTTCTATTCCTAGAGAGGAGGTTCCCAGTGCTCTCAATTTCTATCATGAGCTTGGTGTGCTGCTGTTCTACCCTAATGTGCATGGCCTTGAGTCTGTGGTGATCCTAGAGCCCCAGTGGTTGGTTGATTTGTTCGGAACACTCTTTCGCAGGTGGAAATATCAAGATAGGCCCAAGAAGATGTATGCATTGTTTAGTGACTATGGTATTCTTACTGAGCCACTCTACAATGAAGTGCTTAGACCACTCTTAAAGGGCACTGATGTCACTCCTGATGCAGTCTTAAATTTGTTACAGAAGTTTCAACTGGCTGCTTACATCGAAGAAGTGATTGACTTTTCTGAAACTAACAGCAAGCAGTACTTTGTTCCTCTGATGTTGAAGCACAATAACGGTCTTGGTACAGTAGATTTGCAGTCTAAGTTATCACAATCATTTGTCAAAAAAGCATCTCCTCTTCACATTGTATTTAGTTCTGGCTACGTTCCTCCTGGCTTCTTTGTACGACTAGCAACCTGTCTATCTAGTGAAAAAGGTGTCATAGTTCTCTTTCGTGCTGGCATCTGGTGTAATAAAATCACCATGCGTGTTAATGGGAGGGTGGACAAGTTGATGATCACTGAGTACACGGACACAGTGGAAATTCAAGTTTTTCGCAAAGAAGAATCAGAAGAATCTTTTCGAATGTCGTGCAGAAATGTCTTCATGATGTTGCAAAGGTCCTTTGCTTCAATCTCCGAATGGTTGCCAAAAGCAAATCCTCAGCTTGCTTTCTGTTGCACTCAGTGCATTGATCCAGCTCAGATGGCTTCTTTCAGACACCATCAAGATATATATTGTAAATTTAGTCAAGAACAAACTGTGATCGACTCTCTTCATTGCAAGCATAATGATCACAGCTTCAAGCCTACTCATAGTCAACGATATTGGCTCTGCCCGGTTGACAAGGATAGTAAACAAGTCTCTAAGGTATAGCTATAATACGACAATTTATTTCAGGAACGCTGTTATTGTACTTCTCTAGGACGAAAATCAGCTTCAAATTGCAGAGTCTCTTACTATGGTCATGTGTCTCACAAATATAATAGCTCTTGCTAATGAGCTGGAGATGATGCCAGCTACAGGTGTTGTACCAGATCACCTCATTAGACGGTTTTATAACAGTGGTGGAGATACTGTTGAGCTGGCTCAGTCCCTCAGAGCAATCAAGCTGAAGACACTAGCTGACAAGTGAGATAAATATGCCTGTTAATAAATTCATGTGTCATCAATCCCTGTCAATTGAGTGATTATATGCTATGTTTTCTTGTGAATATCATGACAAGCAAATGTTTTGTACAGGTTAATTTCAGGGGATATAAATTTCACAGTACCTGATGAGTCACAGTCGAAGGGTATGATTATTATAGTGAACAGATTGTTGTTGATCTTTCTTTAGCCTCTAGTCCCTCAGTTAATGATTATGTTATAGCAGTAAGCAATGTTACTGATTGGCATCTACTTGGCTTACATCTGGATCTGGCCATGAGCCAATTACGCAAGATTGAATTCGATCACCGTATTGATGGTGTTGATAGAATGAAGGCTGAGATGCTCAACGTGTGGCAGAACTGTTATCCTGATGCATCTTGGAAAGAGCTTATCATAGCTTTGAAGAATATGAAAGAGAACAGTGTCGCTAAAAAAATAGAAGAGAAATACTATCCAGTCACAGGTGATCAAGTGACTAGTTGCATTGATATCATAATCCATGCATTACCATTAGCAGCAGCAGCTACTGTACCACCACCATCACATGCAGTTGTTGAATTGAGAGCTCGTGTTAGTTCAGGTAACATTTTATTCATCAATATTATTGTAACTGTGCTATAATGATGTTAAAAGCAGTTGCCAATACCAGTAGTGACAAGAGACAGCCATTGAACAATGTACCTGAGAACACCAGTAGGTCCCATTATTGTGTTCCTTTTTATCAATAATTATGGCTGATTTTTCAGAACATGTGCAGAGCACCAGGATTCTGGCAATGATAGTACTGTTTGTTATCATGTGTTGTATCACAGTAATAGTTTACTTTGCTGTACATTGATAATAATTATTGCCATTAATTTTGTTATCATGTGCACTGTTGTATCACTGAAATAATATAGTTTACTTTCAGTACATTGATTTACACTGTAATTTTGTAGTCTGTCATGCTTAGTTATAAAGCTTATGTATACCACAAACTTGTTTGTTTTTTTTTAACAAAAAACACTCATTACCTACATGTATACTGAACTAAATGTTGTGCAGTGGTTTTGTTGTGACATGAAGGCAGCTACTATAAAGTAAGCTGTGTATTTGGAGCTAGCTATAACTTCCTCAAATTTACCAGTCTTGACCAACACATCTCTCCAATTGCTAATTTACCTTCACTTACACCAAATTCACACACTGTTTGATTGTGCAAAACACTAACCTATTGGCCATGATGGATATCATAATTTTTCCTCCTTTTAAATACATGTAAAGGACATGCAATATGTAAAAAGACTATAAATCCAGTCTTTCTGATCCTGTGCAAATGCAGAGTTCTTGGACCGACTTGTGTTAGTTCTTCTTCTGACTCTTACTATTGATGATGTTTCACTGCATTGGAAGAACAGTTAACCCTTTAAGCCCTAATGATGTCATTGGTGTCATACGTACTTCAGACACCATAACTTTATCAAAAAGTGTCCAAAATAATTATTAAGCTAAATTGAAGAAATAACCATAAAAATCCAGTGGTTTTCGGCACGCGTCTGTCACCGGGAACTTGGTCCGGCGGGGAATTTGGTCCGTCGGACCAAAATCCCCGGGAGGTGTGGTCCGGCGGACCGGATTCCCCAACTTGGTGTTATGGGAATTATGGTCCGGGAACGGGGAAATTGGTCCGGGCAGTTCTTGACGGCTCGCGCGGTTGCTACATGCAAGCCTAGGCTCTATTATTGTTAAACCATAGTACCGTAATTTGCAAGTCAGTTGTCCACTTTTTGAGTAGCTTTTCCATCAAGACGCATGCGCATTGACGAAATGTAAATAGATTTGTACAGTCAAATGCGCATGCGTAGCGTGCTTATATGGTTGTGAGCTAGCCTCGTCCCCAGGCCCCGCCTCCCAAAGCTGAGTAGAGGGCCTGGTACACATTGTATGCGCATGCGTTAATTATGTCCAAATAAGGCATGATTTTCACCGAATCTGTTGAATTTTCCGAATCATGCCATTCAATTGATCATGCCATATTTGGACATAATTAACGCATGCGCATACAATGTGTACCAGGCTCTATATCGAGAGCCTGGGGACGAGGCTAGGTTGTGAGCTTGAGACAACGGATTTGCAAACTACGGTACGAATAATTCTCTTTGATGTAACGACCGTTATTGAGGGCTATAAATTGTGTACAGCCCGCACGCGTTTCAAGATGGGGTGTCTCTAAATTCACAACAGTTGAAGTACACCGCGTGAAAAGTACGTGATTTGTGTGGGCGCGCGTACAGAATTACTATAAAGGCTTGTTTGTAGGTTGGTAAGGCCAGCAGTTCCTGGTAGCTCAGCGGTTTGGTGCGGTTGCTTGTAATGCAGTAGTCTCGTTCCCAGACCACACCTCTTCCGCTTTGCTTCTGAGAGGCTTGCTCGACTTTTCTCGGTCTTGGTGACGTCATTGTCACGCGTTCAATAGCTACACGGATGCAATATGCGGACAAATTGTCTGTATACTAATGTCTGTGGTCACATGAGTTACAATAGTTATAGATCAGGTCAGGAAGACATGACAGATACTATGCTGTGTTCCTTGGTGGCGCTCGAAGATGGCAGCGCTCACAAATGTAATGGCAACAACAATAAATCGCAAATTATTTTTCCACACCTGTTGGTAGCGAAATCGCTCGTTTGAGCCAGCTAAGAAGTGACTGGCTGCCAGGTAGTACTTATTAGTCAACGAAGATTACCCTAGATGCTCTCTGTCATCGATGAATCTGAACACACTGCACTACCGCCATGTTGATCATGTGCTCAACGGCGCGTTTGTCATGTGAATTTTGAAAATAAGGCGATCTGATTGGTCATTTCCATTTTCTGAGAATGAAACGTCATCAAGACCGAGAAAAGTCGAGCAAGCTGCCAGACCCTCTCAGAAGCAAAGCGGAAGAGGTGTGGTCTGGGAACGAGACTAGTAATGCAGACGTTCAGGGTTCGATTCCCACTGCATCCATGCTTTTTTTTATTTTTCTATTTTTAATAGTGAAATTAAGTTTTTTTGCTTTGCAAGTTGGCACTCTTGACGATCCTTAGGATAGCCAGGGGCCCTGTTTAGAACGCCTCTCTGATCCTTAGGCTTAGCAAGGGCCGAAGGCCCGGGTTAGGAAGCCCCTCTCGACAATCCTTAGGCTTACCAAGGGCTGAAGGCCCGGGTTGGAACACCCCTCCCGACTTTGCACAGTTAGGAAAAGGTTTTTTAGGGTTTAGGGTATAGGGTTTAGTACTACAAACAAGTAATTCTAGTGACTTCCGTACTTCAACTGTTGTGAATTTAGAGACACCCGGATCGGATCTAGGAGGCGTACATGTGTCTCTAAATTCACAACAGTTGAAGTACACCGCGTGAAAAGCACGTGATATGTGTGGGCGCGCGGCTCAGCGGTTTGGTACGGTTGCTTGTAGTGCAGACGTTCAGGGTTCGATTCCCTCTGCATCCATGTTTTTTTTTAATAGAGAAATTAAGTTTTTTGCTTTGCAAGTTGTGACACTCTCGACGATCCTTAGGAGAGCCAGGGGCCCTGTTTAAAACGACTCTCCGACGATCCTTAGGCTTAGCAAGGGCCGAAGGCCCGGGTTAGGAAGCCCCTCCCGACGATCCTTAGCCTGGCTTACCAAGGGCCGAAGGCCCGGGTTAGGACACCCCTCCCGACTTTGCACAGTTAGGAAAAGGTTTTTTAGGGTTTAGGGTATAGGGTTTAGGGTTTAGTAACCAGGCTGACTACAAACAAGTAATTCGGAACGCGCAGTTAAAAAGCTAATTGCACGTGACTTCCGTACTTCAACTGTTGTGAATTAATTTTAGAGACACCCGATCCTCCACATAGTGTAGGCGTGGTTATGGCGGGTAATGGTGGCGGGCAGCAGCAGCTCCTCTCTGAGCCTGAGGTGAAGCTGCAATGGAGCGAGTTCACCTGGTCCCTCCAGAAGCTGCGTCACAACACGTACTCTAAGAAGAGCCGAGAGACTCTGTAGTACAACATAATGATATTATAATTATAATATGCTGTATTGACAGTGAATTGTAACTAATGTATCATGTCATAGGTATAGTCCATCATTGCTAGCGTGGTGTGTGGTTCAACTGGAGCTCTCTACTATAATACAGTGGATCTTGAGTCGTGATGACAAGCAATATAACATAGCCCACCTCAGGTAACACTATCTCTCATCTCTCTGTTAAACCCGATTCAGTAACATCAACCCTTAGTACAGAAATTTCAATCAAACCAAGTGATTCTGAGCTTTTCGTGACATAGAAAAATTCGAAATTTAAATCACTGATTTCAGATATCATTAAAAATCACAAAATTTAGGTGCCACTAAAATTGATCAAATTTTTGTCTCCCGAACAATACCTTCCCTATGGTATAATAGTTGTTTAGTTATTCATAACAAGTTTTAACAATGAAATTAGTTTCATACTGGCTGTGTGAACTCCAGTGCTATCAATAGAGACTTGTTGTAGTGAGTACATGTGGTACATTGTATTACTATACATGCTTCTACTGTGACTGGTTTTACTATCGGATTTTTGTGTTCTGTAGACAGGATCTCACTCAGTTACAGTTTGAACTGGATGAGGTCAGAGGGAAGTGTCTCCATGCCGACCAGCCTGGCTCCACCCACTCCTCGATACTCACTCTCCTCAACTCACTCCTCTCTCCACATCACTCGAAAAACCGACCCAACAAAGAGTACGATGACCGTTCCTCCGAATTACTACAGACACACCTCTATCTCTGTCAGCAGTGCAGCATTCTCGATGCTAAGCCGACGGACTCTTTTATCACAGCTCTTGCTGATCTCATCACAGCGCTCGAGAGGAGCCCACGAGTGTTTCATACAGTCTGTAGCACACTCGTGAATATCATTAACCTAATGGTATCGCAGGGTGGTCTTGAAGAGCACAGAGAAGAAGATGGGAATTCATCGGATGAAGAATCAGAAGTGGAAGCACAAGATATACCTAATACAAGCCTTCTTGTGCAGTTACTGAATCAGTTAGCTACCTCTGTTAGTCTGCTTGAGGATAAGCTGGGGCCTGGTTACGAACCTGTGTTGCCGTCTCTGTTCAACACTGTGCTAGTCACACTCTCCAGGAAGCCATCACTGGTAGAATCACGCCTTGATGCTACGGCGTTCCTCACACAATGCCTACCTCTACTAGTAGCTTACTGTACGGAGGGATACTTGACAGATTCACCAATCGACTTCCTTAACCGGTTACTTGAGTTCGTTTGCTCCTTTGCTGAGTACGGTACTGCTCCAGTACGATCCATACAGGAAGTGTTGCCGAATTTGCTCGGGCCGTTTTTCGGTGTTCGTGACCATGCGGTCTTATGCCGGTTGCTCCAGTACGGTTGTTATGCTATCGGGTCACAACACGTCAAAGCTCTTCTCTGGGAAGGAGGTCTACAGTACATTGCTGAGGTCTGGCGCCTGTTTCCTTCGGCCGAACAGGAACGAGAACGAGCCTTAGCAGAGCGCAGGCACCGGGAGGCTGTGGAGGTGTCAAGTGAAATAATCGATGCTTTGCTGTCAGCTGTAGTTGATGATTCTGAAGTGGAAACAGAAGCAGAGAGAAATGATCTGGAACTGATAGATGAGGAAGAGATAGCTCCATTGACAGATGAGCAGAAACGTGCTGACAGACAGAGTCGCATCGAGGTGCTACTGAGACTAGTGGAGTTAGCATGTGAGATGGTGAGTGATAGAATCATACTAACACTTGTCTCTCTCCCTTACTATCTCTGTGTGTGCATGTGTGTGTGTATTTTACATAATTATGTGATATTTTCATACCAGCATGTTGTAGCTGCCATGTATTATTTCTTGTCTGTGTAGCTTGAAAGCAGGGGGTGCCAGTGGCGGAAATTGTCGACCCCAGGCCGGTTTTTTACATAGCCCCATTACCCACCCACCCACTACGTCATAACGTGTCATATAATGATATTCACAATGCGAGCTAATTAATATTCATGAAAAGATGGCGATCGCGTACACGTACCTCGTCGTCGATAGCGCGGGTGAGTCGATAGCGCGAGTGTAGTATCAATCGCGATCATACAGAACACTGCTGCAGCAAGCAGAGATCAGAAAGCGACTGCACTACCGCTGTGAATGTGGCCAAGATTAAGCGACTACACGTTTCAGAGAGAGCTCGTCGCAGAAAACGCACCCGATGCTGCTAAAACTCCACGATTTGATAGCTTCTTTCGACGGAAGAACAACACTGGCTGAGTGCAACTGAATCTACTGCAGAAGCTGGTGAGTAGAATAACTGCCTGGCTTACAAGTAGAATTAAGCAGCTGATTATGCTAGCCACGCCTCCAGTCCACACCCTTCACAGCATAATGCATGCATGAATTGATGCCTTTATTTACCTGCTTTTTACAGTGTATGTGGATACACACTGTAAATAATAACAAAAGCATGTTATATCTGCATGTTATCTACCGTTGCTAAGTGGTTGCTAAGCATATTGGTGCAGCATAAATAGGATACATCCTCCACACTAAGTGGACAATGCAATAATTCAAGTACAAAGTGCAATAACTCAAGTAGAGAATGCAATAACTAGAGTGGAAAGTGCAATAACTGAAGCACAAATCATACATAATAATGCAGCATATTCAAGGTGCATGACTAGTGCCACCCTGAAAAATGTTCACAGTACAAGAGGAGAAGTTCATTTGAGGAGTAAATCCTAGTGGAGTAACTTGAGCACACTGCTGTTGACCAGTAACGGTAGTAGGGGCTTTTGTTGCAGCTAGGATTTGACAGGCAGCTTGCTGTTGATCCTCAGTCACACGCTCATATTGCCTAAGACCTTTCAGGGAAAGATGTCCAGAACGCTGTTGTATCACCTTCTCAGGCACACCTGCATTGAATAAGGCACTAGTGCCAGTAGCTCGAAGACTGTGGTTAGTCTTGTTCCCTAGAATATTTCCATCACTGCAAATACCACGTACCATAGTCGAAAGAGTGTTACGCCCAACTGGAATTGGTGAAAACCAAGGCTTAGTTGCATCCTTGGGAACGTTTGCCAATGGTGTCAAGTAAAAGACATCACGGGTAGCTGCATCAGGTGGTAACTTGCTAAGATAAAAATCTAACACACTGACATGGCATTTCTCCCCAACTTCTGGCACAGAATAAACTGGGACAACTTTACTTGTAACTCTCAGTTGGCGTAATCCCCCAGCACGGTTTTTTGAAACATGCTCTGTATATTCATAGCGGTCTGGATTACTAAATCTTTTTACCTGAGACAACTTTAAAGCACGATGCTCTTCTCCTCCTCTAAGGCAGAAATTTTTCCCGTTTAAAAAGAACACAGTGCGAAGAAGAGACTTTGGATTTTCACGTCCTAACACACCTTTTTCCCACAGGTTTCTCTGGTCATCTTCTGTAAAAACTTCTGCACTCTTGCTAGAAGAGCCCACACCTTCAGTGCGTAGACGACGGAAAACGTTGTCCATACAATCGTGCAATGGTG
>OZ024785.1:15069869-15119482 GCA_964017065.1 Haliclona indistincta | reverse complement strand
TCTCAGATCCCTTGAGAGACTCTGTGAGTAGTAGTGGTGGATCGGAGACTGACGGTATGGATGGGACCACACCCACCAGCAGTATGGCAGGTGATGAAGACCTCGTTGACTACAGCAACCTGACATCCGATGTAACTATTGAGAAGAACTTCAAACTAGCCATTGACAACTACTCCAAGGTATTGTACAGTGTAGTGATTGTGGTAGAGACTGGTTTAATAGTCCAATGGATAAGATGTGTGTTTATTTTGCTATAGAAGTAGGCAAGTTTATTGGACACACCTACATGAGTAGCTTGTAAAAAAATTACAATTGCCCCTAAAAAAATTTTTATTCGAAATTATCATAAAAATTTTAATCTGCAACCGAATAACTATCAAATGTAGTTTCATCTGTGTGTCACATAACTGTACTGGTATGCGTTTTTGTTTTTTTTTTTTTACTGGTAAATTTTTAACTTGATTGTAATGTTTCTATTTATGTGTTGTATTTCGATATTATTCTACGTGCACGCAGGTTGGTAGTGCTGGTAGAAGACCTCACGCTGAGACACTCATTATGTTCGCCGGATACCTCGCTAGACGAAATGTAACTATCTTCATACACTATACACATGTGACTAAATGAGAGTGAATGAGTGAGTGGGTGAGTGAGTGAGTAAATTATAGGAGTGGTGTATTAACAAAACATTAAATTGAATTGATATTAAAGTGCTTTATCAAAGAGGGAGTTGATGGAAAATTAATAATACATGTACAGTATAAAATAATTATTTGTTGCAAAGTGCTATCATTGGTTGTTCTGTGTTGCTGTGTAGAAGCATCGTAGAGCGTGTCAGCTGCTAGAGGAGGCTCAGAGTGAAGCCAACCAAGACTCAGTGCTGTCCACACCTCAACTGAAGGTGAGTACATGTATTAGATGGCGCCAGTCTCACAATCCACCTTGACTACCAATTTATCACCTTCTCTCCACACCTTGGTAACCAGACTAAACACCATGCTATGTACATGAATAGTCTAGACAATGGTTCCACTACAGATATCATCATGTATCATCATTATATGCACATGTAACATGATACTCCTTTACTATTAGTGTACAGTACAACTATCAATCCTGTGCTTAGCAACTATCACACTTTGAACCTGTGTTTAACAGCTTGTGCAAGTCTAGAGTCTATTGCGCAATTAACCAACTTCTTTAAAATGTATTCAACCGTACCTTATTGCATACTATGTACATGTATTGGTGTACATGTAGCCCAGCACTCTAACCTGTAGAAGCTGTACTAACCAAGATGGACACAAGTGGAACATTTTATTTAGGACAGTTTAGAATTCTATAATAATAACTTCTGTGCTTAGCTTGTAACTAGTCTTTACTAAAAGTAGCAATCAATAGTAGTTTGAGGTTAAGCAACATGTGCTACTTGCATGTATTCATCTTCCTTCTCTTGTTGCTCTCAGTTATCACTCTATCTGGTGATGAGTGAGGTGTATGACCACATGGCTATGCAGCGCAAGTCTGTGTTCATGTTATACTATGCCGGTAAACAAGCCAGCGATATAGCTGCCTCACTAGGAGGGGACAGGACCATGAAGAACAGCAACACCATGCTCAAGAAGGTGAGAGACAATCGTAACTTAAAGTTTAAATTATTACATGTATAGTATCATGTACTTATTCATGCTATTTGTTCGTTATCACTGCAGGCATTCCAGTTGCTATGGCGATGCTTGTTCCAGTATCATCAGTCACCTCCTGAGCTAGACAAACCCGTCCTACCAGGTGAGACAGCATATCTATCTGTTTATAAACCTGTCTATTCTATGTACTGATAGTACTACTTGTATACTTATGTCTCTCTCTCTTTATTAGACCACACCCACCAGCAGCAGGGCTGGCCCCAGTTGCAAGCACAATTTATAACACAGTTTGTAGATCTATGCAAGAAACTAGACCAGAACGAGCTAGTCATCAAGTGAGACAACCGTTCCCTCTCCACTCACTCACTCACTCACTCAATCCCTTGCTTACTCACTTATCCACCCACTCATTCATCCACTCACCCATCCTCTCTCTCCTCTCTCTCTCTCTCTCTTTCCCTCTCTCTTTCTCTCCCTCCCTCCCTCTCTCCCTCCCTCTCTCCCCCTCCCTCTCTCCCCCTCCCTCCCTCTCGCTGTCTCTCTCTAGATGGGGTTGGATGTTACTTCAGCGCTTCCATTCCCTCCTCACTCATAAGGAGCTAAACCAGATCACTGACTGCATCACTGGTGCTACAATATCTCTCAAGACTCTCTCCAGTGAAGATCAAGAGATATCCGCTCCCTCTCAAGCGACCAATCTACCTGTCATAGCTGTCTTCAAACCACAACCTCTTGCTCCACAGCTAGCTGTCAAACAGTCTCGTAATCTCTTCTCGTCTGCTTTGTCTAGTCAGAAAGGGCCGTTCATCTACTCGGCGTTGTTTAAGCGCAAACCTCAAGATTCGTCCTCTGAGGTGCTGTGGGTGCAAGGAGATCCAGCTGAGGTGCTACTGATGATCAGTAATCCACTACCCTTCGAGATACGGATTGAGAAAATGGTGTGTGTGTGTGTGTGTGTGTTTGTGCGTGTGTGTGTGTACAGTACTTTGGATTTTATTGTTGCGTTGTGAACATGATTTTATTGCACAAATTACAGTTCGATTTATTGTATAACAACAACTCTTAATTCCCCGTTCAAATCACTGTTAAATTACTTGTGTTTTCAGCTGATGGTACAAAATAATATTATGATTGTACTTTTTTGGCGTTATGGAGCACAAAATTGCATTGTGAACCATAATTTGCAAGTGTATCCCACTTCAACTTAGCACTATTTTTCCTTTTGTTTCTCTCCCTCCCTCCCTCCCTCCCTCCCCCCCCCTCTCTCTCTCTCTCTCTCCCTCTCTCTCTCTCTCCCTCTCTCTCCCTCCCCCTGTCTCTCTCTCTCCCTCTCTCTCTCTCTCTCTCTCTCTCTCTCTCTCACTCTCTCTCTCTCTCGTGCCTAGACCATGACGCTCCAGGGCGGTCCTGTCACCACCTATCCCTCTAACATCACTCTGCCATCGTGTTGTGAACCACAGCAGTTTGTGCTACTCTGCATCCCTCAGAAACCCGGAACACTGTCACTCACTGGTTAGACAGACAGACAGACATACATACAGACAGGCAGACAGACAGACAGACAGACAGACAGATAGACAGACAGATAGATAGACAGAAATACAGACAGACAGACAGACAAAACCAATGAGTGACTAACAAATAGATATATGTACAACTGACAGAGGCACTGTACCAATGTATCAATAGTTGTGTTGTTCATCATTATTGTTGTTGTATACAGGATACAAGGCTGATCTGTTTGGTCTCAAGATCGAGTGTACTGTCAAGTCCATAGCAGATTTAGTCATTAAGGTACTTACTGTACTAATAGTGCTAGCTAGCTAGACATTGTAAATATCATTTGTGGTACATGTGTATTGCTGGGTTTTAATTGTGGTGTGGAGTCATTTTCCTCAGGACCTTGTATTCTTTATGAGTAAGCATGGGTTGAACTCCTCTAGAGTGCATACTCAGCCTCTATCCCAAACTACCAAAGACAAGCTGATATTTCATAGCTGTGATATGAAGCTGTCAGCCCTAGCAGGAGCACATAGGAACAAGAGAAAGGAGCATCGGACTCCAATAGTCTCCATACAACTAGCGTTTGCTGATAACTAACTACAAACAATGCACATCTTCAAAATGTAGATTTAAGTATTTTCCGTTGTCCTCTTCCAGGTATTGCCCACTCTCCCGCAACTCAGAGCAAAGATTGTATCATTGTCTGATGGGCGGGGAAATGGGCGGAGCTCACCAATACTGACCAAACGAAGCAGTGTGACTATGCTGGACTCATGGGAACTACTGGACGGAGAAGAGTGAGCAGCTTATCATGAGCGACAATTACTGACTCACTCACTCACTCACTCACTTACTCACTCACTCACTCACTCACTCACTCACTCACTCACTCACTCACTCACTCACTCACTCACTCACTCACTCACTCACTCACTCACCCACTCACTCACTCATTCACTCGCTCACCCACTCACTCATTCACTCGCTCACTCACTCACTCACTCACTCACTCACTCACTCACCTACTCACCCACTCACGCACTCACTCACTCACTCACTCACTCACTCACTCACTCATTTCTCTATAGGGTGGAGTGCTATTTCCAGATGCAGAGTATCGGCGATGTACCTGTTGACAATGTGAAGATGTCACAAACCGAGAAGGATGGTGAGTAACTGTTACTATTATTAGCACTCGTACAATGATGTCATTCTGCTAAATTTAGTACAAATAATTTTCATTCTGTTTTGTTCTAGAATATTGCAAGTTTGTATGGAGTGATGATGACATCACTAAGCTCCTCCCACTCTCCACTAAGAACGCAGTCTACAACTTCTCGCTAAAGGCCTACGCTAATATACCCTCGTACCTGCGCGTGGGTAGCTGTGAGATCCTGCCCGCCTCCTACTCGTCTCCATTACTAAACCACACCCCTGGGATAGTCACGATTTATGAGTCTCCACGAAATTCTCCAATGTTCGATAAAAGTGGAAGTCTATCGAATACAAATCGTTCCAAGCAGCCTGCTGTTAAGAAGAGCGCATCGCTTCATCGCTCCATGCACGATCCCAGCCAGTTTTCTACTTCTCCTCTTATGGAGTCACTAGATCTTCCTCAGCCCATCGCATCTGAGCAGCCGTCGTCACAAGCTAAAAAGCTTCCAGGCGTGCAAAACCACTCACCGGTTGAAAACCAAGCTTCTTACTCTCCGCGATCTTCACAACGTCAGTGGAAACCATGGCGCGGTAAAATGACAGTCGTAGCTCACTCATCTACTCCTCCATCCTCCCCTCAGACCTCTATAAAAAATGGAGGTCGAAGCGGTCGATTGATGGATTCTCTTAATCTCGATCAACCTCAGAACATGCCGAAACAGCCGAGCGATTCAGCTCGTAACAGCATTGTGAGCCCGGACACGACTAGTGAACTGGACTTTGAAACGACCACTTTCAGTGACGCTGTGTCCCTTAAATCCGAGCCGGGCGATTTTCATCCTTCACCGTCTCACAGCGCTCAGATAAGCTCCCCATCTCACTCTACCTCTTCGAGCAATGTCACCAAGTCAGCTACCATTGCTGGATTTCGGGATAGCGCAGCACTGAAAGATTTAACGGACAGATTTACCGATAAATTTTCTCGAGTGTCTAGGAAGGTCAACACAGCGCAAGCCAGTCAGCGAACTCGCCGCACAGACTCCGGTAAAGCAACACTGGCTATCTCCTCTCCCAAGGGACCTCTTCATAAAGCTGTACGCCGACCACCAAAGAGTAAAACAGCGAAGGGATCGTTTCTACTGCAGTACACAGGCGGGGAGGGCTCTAAGGAAGGATACTATCGTAGTGTGACAGTAGATGTCTCACTTACAGTCAAACCAACTCTGATATTCTATAACTTCTCTGTAGCAACTATCAAAGGGTTAGTGAATCTACTACTGACCACACACATGTAGTAGAGTAGTGCTGTACTAACGCAGAGCCTGAAATTTTTGACAGAGCATACTTGCTGATCAATCAAGAGATAGTTTTCTAATGAATTTAGCTCCATTTTGCAAAAACTGTGATGTACTTCTGTGATATTGAATGCTGTACTCTATTATTGTTCAAGTAAATTCAATTTGCTCTCCTACCTCCTCCTTCTCTCTCTCCCTCTCTCCCCCTTCTCTCTTCCTCTCTCCCCCCCTCTCTCTCCCTCCCCTTTCCCTCTCCCCCCCTCCTCCCTCCCTCCCTCCCTCTCCCTTCCTCCCCCTCCTCCCTCTCTATCTCTCCCGCTCCCTCCCTTACTCCCTCCCTCTCCTTCCTTCCTTCCCTCCCTCTCCCTCCCTCCCTCTTCTCTCCCTCCCTCCCTCCCTCCCTCTCCCTCTCTCTCAGTTCTCCTGACCAGTTCCAGTTCAAGCTTGTGATAGAGAACCTGTCACAGCACAAGCTCTCTGTGTCATGTGATATACAGCAAGGTACAAGTGCTGCATGCTTTCTCTAACACACACTGTCTCTGTCCCTCTCTAGCTGGGCTAGAGACACCACAGCATCAGTGGGTGATGGAGGGAGGCAACAAGACCACTGCTCAACTAGTGCTCAAGAGGTTCAACATTGCCGAGGGAACTGACCCTCACTCAACACAGATCAATGAGGTGAGTTAACAGTACCTCAGTACAAGCGTGTTTTTTTGCGGGTGCCCTTGAAGCATGAAATTTATACACGAAATTAGACATTTAGTTACAAGCATGAAAATTTACTTGGCGAACAATTATGCTCATCGTGCTATTAGTTGAATCCTAGTTGAGTCTATGTCCATAATTATGTGTGCATGTGCAATCAATGGTGTCACAGTAATGAGTAGTACTAGTACATTCATAGAATGCAGGGGCGAGCCTGAGCTGATTTTTGTACAGTTTGATAATAGCATAATAAAATTAATAATAAAGCATCAGCAATATCTTTCTACAGACCTATTTTCACGCTCATTTTACTCTCATGTTCAATAGTCTGGTGTCCCTTTGTTCTGCACTTTCTACAGACCTATTTTCACGCTCATTTACTCTCATGTTCAATAGCCTGGTGTCCCTTTGTTCTGCACTTTCTACAGACCTATTTTCACGCTCATTTTACTCTCATGTTCAATAGTCTGGTGTCCCTTTGTTCTGCACTTTCTACAGACCTATTTTCACGCTCATTTACTCTCATGTTCAATAGCCTGGTGTCCCTTTGTTCTGCACTTTCTACAGACCTAGCTACTCGCGCACGCACTCTCTTTTTCTGTAGCTTGACAGCGCGCTCTTCTGTAGCTGTATCACTTGTAAAACACTTAGCGCGCCTGCTGTTACTCGCACCCTCACCCTCCGTAGACGTACCTAGTGTTTGCTCTGTTGTAGCTGCTATCTTCCGTCTCTGTCGGTAGTTCCTTTGGTATTCCCTTTGTCGTTCCAGGCGTCTCTCTCGTTGATCGGGCGACTCTTCTGCTCGTCGTCGTTTTCTGGCAATCCTCTGGTCTTGTAAAAGTTGACTCGGGTGTTGTTCAGGTGTCTCCAATGTTGGTCGCTGTGCTGTCCTCTGTTGTTGAGCAGTAAAGGTTCTTTCGTCAGACATGATAATATCAATTTTTGAATAATATTATTTTTACGCGCCACGTGAATATTATGTCATAATAGGCGTGTTCTCGGGAACATTGGAGAACTAACGCTACCCCCGGCCACATAGATAGATAGATAGATAGATAGATAGATAGATAGATAGATAGATAGATAGATAGATAGATAGATAGATAGATAGATAGATAGATAGATAGATAGATAGATAGATAGATAGATAGATAGATAGATAGATAGATAGATAGATAGATAGATAGATAGATAGATAGATAGATAGATAGATAGATAGATAGATAGATAGATAGATAGATAGATAGATAGATAGATAGATAGATAGATAGATAGATAGATAGATAGATAGATAGATAGATAGATAGATAGATAGATAGATAGATAGATAGATAGATAGATAGATAGATAGATAGATAGATAGATAGATAGATAGATAGATAGATAGATAGATAGATAGATAGATAGATAGATAGATAGATAGATAGATAGATAGATAGATAGATAGATAGATAGATAGATAGATAGATAGATAGATAGATAGATAGATAGATAGATAGATACGTTCCCCGCGACGTGGGACCTACATCACGATCAATGTGGGGCTCGCTCAGGCTCGCCCCAATTAATAGTAGTAATAACAGTAATGACAGGTAGTCCTTTGAGTTCTAACTTGAATTTCTTTTCTCCCTCTCTGCCTCAGGTTAAGCTGTACTGTGAGAGACTAATAGAGATGATTCAGTTCAAGTGGATGAGTGACAGACTCAACAAGAATGGGAACCTGTCCCTGCAGGGCTTACAGCTGCCCCAGTCAGCTCTTAATATTATCAGACCCCTCCCTGTGCTTTTCCGTAAGTGATGGTGATAATAGTGATGGTGGGTGTGATAGTAGTGATGGTGATAGTAGTGATGGTGATGGTAGTGATGGTGATAATAGTGATGGTGTGATAGTAGTGAGGGTGATAGTAGTGAGGGTGACAAAAGTGATGGTGATATTAGTGATATGTGCTTCACATCCTCAGGTCCACTACTCAAGCCAGATAGACGTGAAGTCGGTGTACCTATCGAGTTTCAACTGGGGCTAATTAACAACAGTGGTCAGTTCATAAACCCTGAGAGAGTGTCTCACTCACCTTCTCTCGTACAGGTGATGTCCTGCCGCCATCACTAGTCACGTTACATCCCTACCAACTTGTCTCTCAGACTGCTAGAGTCACCTGCTCCGAGGGGGATCAGATCGTCTTCTCTCACTCACTCAGTCACAGTATTCCTCAGCTCCAACCTGACCAAACTCACCAGCTCTCACTCACCCTCATATTCCTGTACAAGGGCAACTATTCTATAGAGATCACTCACCATCTACCTCAATCACCACCCCTCCCTGCACCCCCGCCCGAAGAAGAAGCAAGCACTTCACCTTTGAATCAAAGAGCTACTTTACAACAACTAACGAAATCCAATTCTCCTCTTCTCTCTCAACTGAACTCTCTGAAGCCTCTCTGCTCTCCTCTTGCTCCTCTCACTAGAACTAACTCGCCCAGCTTCAGAGCTAAGACACCAGTCACGGCGACAGCTCCAATCCCAGTGAACAGTCCCTCTACACTTCATCAGGACCTAGTGACTGATTCGAACTCTTACACTGGTAGCAAGCTATGGTTACAGATATCCGAGGGGAGTCGTGGATAGGGTTTGTACAGTTTTGGCTTATTTTCTATAGTATGGTGTGGTTTATATTATTGTTGTATCGAAGAGTATATTATTATATTTATGATTAATTTTTGTACACTACTATCACTTTTCTTTCATTCATTGAAAGCTATTATTATTATCTTTCAGAGTGTTGGGTGATTTAAAACATAGCTATTGCATTATTCTCGTGCATAAGGAAGTCATTGTCAAATAACTTCCAATGATATAATCAGCATGAAAAAATGTAGAGGTTCCTATTTGAAGAGTTTGGGCTGTGATGATGAATCGGTAAGTTTTCAGCTGTGATAGATAATGTACTATAGCACCATCCTACTCTGCATGAGCTAATGTTTCTACAGCCTGAGCACCTAGCTACAGCCCTCATATGTATGATTGTGACACCGTATACTCGGATGCATGCTCACCATGTGCTTGTACAGTAACTGACTAGAGATATCTGAGCTATAGCGTATTGCATTTCATTTATCAACACGACCGCGGTACAATTTACACCACAATGAACCACAAATTGGCATATTTCAAAACTTTGTTTTTTTGTCAACAATGCATGTAAGTATGTATATAAATCCTACAGTGCTGAAAGCTTGTTGTCCTTGATTGCCTGTGGAGTCTAAAGTGCCTAGATCATTTGCAGCAATTGTCACTGTAAATTTTGTATAGCTGTGCTGTGAGTTTATGTCCACAGCAACTTTGAAGCACATTTCAATTTGTAAGTTAAGAAAAATCTCTATCTTACACAACTGATATCCAGATACATGCTATGTACGCTCGGTTAGATTCAGCATGTAACCGTGCAGTAAAGTGATCGTCGAGAATGAGTAGCGCTCACGTTTCGTTACTGCACTTAGCACCAGTAACCATTGCTGCAAATGATCTAGACTCTTCAGGGGTGGATTCCACGGGTAATCAAGGAATGATACATAAAAGTAGAATTAATAATTATTATACCTTTTTGTAGTTTGGAATGTGTCAGTTACTATTCTTTTGTTTTGCCAATATGAAGAAATGAAAGAGTTAAACAGTTAAACAAAAGTGGGCTTAGAAGTCCGATAATAATACCCGGTGAAATGGATGGATTAACTCAGTTCTTGAAGTTATTGAGCAACATTGGCTATTATTAACCAGATCGATGTACATCACTATCAGATAGATGGATATGGATAATGTGCTGGTTTTAATATTAGTACTTCACAAAAGTTCATTCAGTTTTAGTATAGTATAATAACTCTTATACTGCATGCATGTCTAGATGGAATATGATTATCAAACAAGACATGCATGTGTGCAGCAACGTACTATATCACTGCAAAAATAGTATTGCTGCTTTAACGGGTCATTTGCTACTAGATATTTGTAGTGAGTAAAATAAATCAGCCATGTAGCATTTATTATTGTGTTTTTACAGGAGTATACATGAGTGTGTTATGGCTATGTGCAATCATGTGGAAGCAAAACTAACTGAGCTGAGCTAGGATCTGGTATAAAAATTCCATGTAACAAATGACTTGTTAAAAACACATAACCGTCATTGCAGTGTGTAATATAATTCAGCAAACTTCAAGTACACACTTAGTACACACTTGAGACTATACTATATTACATGTCATGCACCTGTGATAACATTGTGGATGCACATGACCTCAAATGTTAGACACACAACTAATTAGATGGACATAAATACACTTAATACTATGCAGGAGCAAAACAACAAATTCTTTATAACATTTTTGTCACATTATGAATAGACATTATAATTTAGCGCAGCAAATAATGTGTCATCTAAAAAATTAATTATTACAGCATATCGTTTCCTAGTTTGTGGAAAAATGCTAATGTAGTGCCTATCCCAAAACCAACAACTGACAAGTCTAGCCCTTCTGGTTATAGGCCTGTATCTCTTCTCCCTGTAATAAGCAAGAGCTCTACTTAATTGAGAAGCATATCTATTCTGTTCTTTCTGATCACCTAGCTGAGACCCAACCATTTCTAATTCACAATGGGGGGTTCAAAAAGGTATGTCTACTGTTACAGCTGTACTATCTTTAACCCATGAGTGGTTAATGAAACTTGACGATAACCAAGAAATTTCCTGCATTTTCTTTGATTTTAAAAAGGCCTTTGACAGCATACCCCACGCTTTGCTCATGGGTAAATTAGATCTTTTGCATCTTCCCCAGTTTATTCTTTCATGGCTAGACAGTTATCTAACTAAACGCCAGCAGAGAGTGGTGGTGGATGGTGTTGCATCTGAGTTTATTACTGTGGTATCTGGAGTACCACAAGGTTCTATTTTGGGGCCGCTTTTGTTCTTGATATACATCGACAGCATTTCCCAAATCCATCTTTTAAACAACAGCAAGCGTGTACTGTATACTGATGATATTCTTCTTTACAAAACAATTTTTGAGGCCTGTGACTTTTCTTGCCTACAAAAAGATGTCAATCGTATTGATTTCTGGTCCTCCAGCAATGCTATGACTTTTAATGTTTCCAAATGTAAACAGATGTTATTGTCTCGAAAGCGTAATCCAACTATTCCTACACCAATGTTGTTAAATGGTGAAGTTGTTAATTCTTACAAATATTTGGGCTTTGTGATAACCTCTGACCTTAGCTGGAGTTCTCACATAAATTATATTTGCAGCAAGGCTAAGAAAACGCTGGGTATGCTGTACAGACAATTTTCAAATCATTCTAGCGAGCCTGCAATGATTAGGCTTTATCTAACACTTGTTAGGCCAGTTTTAGAATATGGTGCTGAAGTGTGGCACCCTCATCTATTTAAAGATATTCAGGCACTTGAAAATGTGCAGAAGTTCGCACTCCGTATTTGCTCTAAACAATGGCAGATGAGTTACCCTGACCTGCTCAATCATGATCACTTCCAAATTTCAACCCTGGAAAATCGGCGTTTATTTTTGTCTCTTTGTACGTTTTTTAAAATTGTCAATAAAATTAATTACTTTCTTCCTGCTCTTATCCCAACTCACACCCCTTTATCTGTTTTACGCTCATCTAATCCTTATAACTATTCTATTTCCTTTTCCTGTACCACTAGATATTCTAACTCTTTTATTTTACGTACTTCAAAACTCTGGAATAACTTACCTGTAGATATTAAATCATGTACCAACTTTGGACAATTTAAGAATCTTATCTCTTCTCTATTTCTGTAACTTAACTTTTTTTCCACACATCTTACATTAGCTTTTAGCTATCATGTGTGAGTATTGTAAAAAAAAGAAAGAAAGAAAGAAAGAAAGAAAGAAAGAAAGAAAGAAAGAAAGAAAGAAAGAAAGAAAGAAAGAAAGAAAGAAAGAAAGAAAGAAAGAAAGAAAGAAAGAAGAAGAAAACGAAGATGACGAAACTCGATTTTCACCGTTTCCAGGTTCGTCACTTTAGTAACAATTTCGAACAATCTCCTTGCTACTGTAAGATGGATTAAAGAGCAGATCTAAGTGTTTTTGGACGTACAAATTTCATCACCAGGCGAAATATCATGCAGCGTTTGAACGCTAATACATTGTATGTAGCCGCCATCTTGTTTTCCCGTTCAACCCTACATAGGGAGGCACCACCGTGCCTCCCTAATAATTAATAATAATTATTTCGGCCAACAATTTAATGAACAGTGTAAATAAGTATTAAGCCTCCATGCATGCAGTTCATGTGGTAGCAGCGCAGCTAAAAGTTAATCAGTGACACAGTCACGCTATTCACTGCATCCAAGACACCTACACATAGTAAAATTAACGAAATTGTAACAATGCATGCGTGCACATTTATCATTGTGCGATGACCCACTTTGCACATAAGAATTCTTGTTTAGTTGTACACAATTCCGGGTTTCTTTTTTCCCACTCACTGTTACCAACTAGACGACGACATTGTCTGCAGATAACTCCCTAATGAAAGATAATAATATCGAGGAGTCATGTATGCATGCATATTAATACTAACCTCGCTAGACCAGTCATCTACCCTCGTATAGGCACGACGACGTTCCATATACTCGTAATATATGTACGAGCAACACTTGCGAATCATTTCCCAAACACGGGAACAGCACATTCTAACAAACTCCCAAATACGACAACAGCACTTAAAAACTAGTCTCCAAACATAACAACAACCATTCAAGAATTGGTTAAAGCAATACACCAAACAACCGGCACAGCAGTCCATCGCTGCCGTTGGTAAACAGCATGCCTGCGACGCTTGCGGCCTTATAAGGATGATTACTGACCACGTCCACAACACAGTGACGTGGGTTATCACTGAATTGTATGCCTATAGCTCATTTACCGACGCATGCAGCCTGATGGGCGGATAATTATTAGGATAATTTCGCACTACAATGACTATTTTATGGGCCGTTAGTCCCGGCATCGCTGGCATGCAACTCGAAGACAAGCGATTTGGTATGTATATAAGCACAATCAAAATGATGCAGTACCGGAAGTGTGTCAAGATTTCCGCCATTATCATCGGGCGTTGTAATACTTATACGCCGGTTATTCATTATCGCCTGCGTTGCTACACTACTTCTTTGCTGCTGCGACCCGGAACAGTACCATCCTAGTTGCCGATAATGGGCAGCTGGTTTAGTTGGCCGAAGTGCATCGAATGCGGTCGAAATCCGGTTCAAACATCTGGCGATTCTTGTTTTGAGTAAGTAAACCAGCGACGCCGGTCGTCATGCCGCGCCATAGCATGCATTCAGTACCATGATTTTTCTAACTATACTTTTGTACAGATGCAAGAAGAAAAGAACTGTAAGCAGTGGCATGATGCTTTAACTGGCAAGACAATTATACATGTATAATAATATATATGATTGTTGCAGGCAGTCTGTAGAATTTGTAAAAGGGGTATTTTGCTAAATTTTATCGTTCCTGAAGGTGGAAAAGATTATCTCAACTGTGAAACGTAATATCTTTGTTTATTAGACAAATGTATTTTATTATGATCTTACAAAACATACATGCAGCTGTGCTGATCAAGCTCGGCAAAGGATACAGACTGGAGAATACAAAATGCTTGATTTGGGAAACAACATGGTGATGATTTTTCCAAAAGAAAGCTATGATGATATTATCCAGTTATTGAAGAATTCAAATGTTGCCTTCAATCTCGGGAAACTACAGAACTGAGCATAATTTAATTATGTTTGTGCCTAGCTATGGATGCACATAGTAACCAACAGAAGAATTAATACATTGATACATGTTATAGCTATTCGCTAGTTATTATACGTATGTTAAACTTTTCAATCAAATATATTTTTATGCAAGCAGCACATGATGGATGCTATAGTGTTAACAACTAATTGTCTTTACTCGTACAGTTGAGACATCTGCAAGTGAAAATGATTATACTGTACTATATAACATGTCTACAATTATACATACTTGGTACAAATGAAATCGTACTTGGTTTCAAAAAGGTCACAGGTATTTGGATCCTGCTTTGCCTTTATCCACTCTTGATAACCTACTAGTCGACGACATTGCTTACAAATAACTCCCTGCATTAACTGTATGAATTATAATAAATACATGCATGTCAGTAACCTATAAATGCGGCTATACCTCTTCTTTGCTAGGTTGATGCGATTTCCTATACATCAGAATTAATCAGTATATGCAAATTGCAAATCTGAACTACATACTCACCTCAAGTTCAATTTAGCAAACAAACGTAAAAATGCATTGCTCTGCGTGTTTGGTGGGTCGAAATTCGTATTCAGCCCCGTATCTACCTGGTCAGTGGCAGATTCAGTTTCTGCAGTCCATTGCAAACTCTCATTAGCGTCGTTATTCGCCATGCAATTGCTCATGAGCATCGTCTGGTCTGCTACTGTTATTCCTTCCTCTTTATCCAAATGAACCCAATCGTCGTCCTCGGCGCAGGCCATTATCTGTGCGTCTATAGCTGGACCGACAAGTATATTACCCAATCGGAAACAGGATGTTATACGTCACAGTAGTCTAATGAATAAGTATTAGATGATGTTAAGGTGGCGGGTTACGATTTATTATGAATATTAATGAGCGTCGATAAACGGAGTGAGACGGAGCGAGTGCGTTAACTGTCCCGCATACAAAGCTTTACACCAAATCCTCTGTAGCTCGAATTTTCAAACGAAACTGTTTCAATCCCTCTGTAAGTACTCGTTCTAAAAGTAGGTACTAGTCAGGAAACACAGGTCTCTACGCAGCATCCAAAATTTTGTGAGAAAAATACTTGGAATGAAGAGGAAAGATCTCCAGGATCTCCACCATCAATAGTTTGTGGCTCACATAGAGGAGAGCATCAGTTTGTACTGGAGTTTCCATATCCTCGTGAAGAAAATGACTCTTCCTCTCCAGTGCTGTTAGCAAGAGAACCACTACTGTTTGATATTTGAACTCACATGCATAATGCAGTGATTTTCAATTCCATTACCTGACCTGCCTTAGCTTTTGTTTGTTCTTCCTTGACTGGGTGTATTTTCTTTATGTGTAGCTAGTTCTCATTATAGTTCTTTATAGCTTAGTTGATTTTGTACTCTGTTCTGCTACATTATTAATCTGTTACATTATTTTTTATTAGGCATGTACATGTTTTTAATAACAATTTGTTGTTTGTAACTGCAGTATGAGTTAGTAGAGCATACCCCCTCCAGACGCTTATCCATAACGTTTTATGCTTGATAATATAAAATCAATACAAACCAAGAATGAGCCATACCTTGCCTTCAATACAAATAGTGCATAAACGACGTTATTAAGACTTCATCTGTGCAAGCTAAATTTGAGAGAAATAAACCATCTTCTAGTCACAGAGAAAGAAGTTGAGACTATCATTGTCTAGTATAATATCTTTTACTGGATTTTCTCCATCTACTGTTTGATACTTGA
Source organism: Haliclona indistincta (assembly GCA_964017065.1). Classification (NCBI taxonomy): domain Eukaryota; kingdom Metazoa; phylum Porifera; class Demospongiae; order Haplosclerida; family Chalinidae; genus Haliclona; species Haliclona indistincta. Next base: position 15,103,627 of record OZ024785.1, on the reverse strand, counting down.
GTCCCACTGTACAAGTGCTTTCAACGTTCTCTTTTTATTTTCCTAAAAAATTGGTTGCATGTTGAGTAAAAGGTTTTTATCAAGCATGCATGGTTATGCCTCCTGGTACAGTGAGCATATGTTCTATTAACTCATAATGAGTATAGAGCGTAATAGTAGTTCTCAGGACACTATCTAAATCATTATTGTTCAAGCTTATTTTTTACAATGAGAGAGAGAACCATCAGCTAGTCATTATGAACACAAAGCGGAGAGAAAGAAATTGAGATGATCAAGGTCTTGAATCGATTAGGAGGACACAGTGCGATGAAGCAATTGACGGTTGTAAACTAAAGCTAGAGGTAGCTGTTTTGGAGGACGCAGTCGGATGAACAGTTGTAAAGTGTTGTGGAGGACGCAGTCCAATGACATAATTGACGTTTATAAAAGGTATGGGAAGAAGATCCCGCATTTGTTGCTGGTCATCACAGCAATTAAGCCGCTGATGTAGGGATACTTGGGACTTTTACTTTTGCAAGGATCATCCCATCTTGTTCCTTTCCTTTTTTAAGCCTTGTTCCTTTAGTTTTGCAAGTGTCATCCTTGCACTTTTTAGTTTTTTTTTATTAAAACTTTTTTAATTTACTTGTTCATGTTACATTTTTGATCACTATCAGTTTGAACAAACTACCTGCATTCTATGCTAGCTGATTTAGCTGTTTACAACTTTGTGAGCAGCAGTTACTAGTCTAGTAGAGAAGGTGCACAGCCTCTTCAGAGAGTAGGGAACGTGGAATGAATAATTATTATCAATCACATGCAAGAATAATCATCCAATGAAAAGGTTTTAGATAGTTAGATAGATTGAGGGTATGAGTTGACAACATGATAGTTCCTAGTACTGCACTTTGAAGTTTGGACACTGCACTATGATGTGATTAAAAACTATCATGTAATTATTATGTAACTTTAGCGGCTCCTGGGATTTGAATGCCTCTCTAATCCGGTCTATTTGTGATCTCAAAATAAGCGTTCATAAAGAAAAATCATGATTAGCTATAAAATGTAAAATGCATTGTGTGACAGTCATGAAAATTACGCTAGTTTTCTGGATCTGTGCTAAACCAACAGCTCTGATGAGAAGAGCAAGGGTAGTTTTTGTAGCCATTTTGAGAGCATGACAAGTTAGATCGATCTTTGCCATCTGGAACAAAGCAAGGATGACTTGCAGTCATCGTCTGCCTGGCAGAGAAATCCCTCTCTTACTTTGCATGATGCATATGATTGATATTCAAATGTATGAAGAACAGTAGTAATACCATCAGAAATTGCATCACGGATGAGAGGACACCTTGAATTATTTCCGGAATAGTAAACCTCAATCCAATCAATAGAATCTACCAGAAGAATAGCTCCCTCTATTGAAATGCAGTGGAGACGAATTGCGTTTCGAAGCTGTTGATTTTTAGGTAGCTCTAGTTTTAAATTAGAGTCTTTCTGCAGAAGGTGCACTGCCAGGGCAGGAAACAAGCCCAGTGGTATGGGAATCCCAGCCCAGCCAATGTACAGAGGGTCGGCTTTGTTGTAGTATGTGTCTTTTAGATTCTGACTTAGTGGTTCGGTTGATAAGACACATGGGATAAAGTACTCTCCGTTTGGCAGTTTAACAGCCACATGAAGATACTCGAGCAGTGTTAAGAAATCATCAATTGTAAAGGCGTCTGAGAAAAGAACAGCAGGTTCTTTAGAAGGCCTAGCACATTGCAACGCATCAGGCAGACATCTTAGTAACTCTCTGTTGAATCTTCCCTGCATTCGAAGATTTTTAGGAGTGCGACTAGTAACACATTATGTTTTATTTCATCCAATTATTTTTTGCAGGTTTTAGACCATTCGAAAGAAAATCTTTAGCGCATACCTAAGAAAATTGGTAAAAACAACCAAACTTTCATAATGCGTGCCTAAATTTAGGCATACGATGCCTAAATTTAGGCATTTTGGCCTAAATGGAAATTAAATAATAAAAGATGAAGACAATACTGTATACAGTACAGAATAATGCATGCACTTGATACTAGTTATGACACTAAGGTGTAAGTATAAGAAAAGAAAAAGAAAATAAATTAAGAAAATAAGATTAAGGTAAATAGTTAACTAAAACACAAACAGCAACAAAATAACACTAAGGTGTAAGGAAAACATAAATACATAAAATAATAATAATAAAATTAATAAGAAAACTATATTTACAAACAAACAAAAGAGTAAATTAATTAATTAAGAATTTGAAAACATTAAGTTCAGTCCCGCTCCATCCTCTAGCTCCATACCGACACCACTTCTCCATTTCACTCTAGAGCCTCTCACACAATAGTTTGTTGCTCTCAGTATCGCGAAAGACAATCTTGTTCTTATCCATCCCATAACTTCAGCGTATATGGCTTGTCCCACTTTCTTGAAAGCTTATCAGCAAATCTCTGAAGTGTGAGGTCTACTTCTCTTGCCAATAGACCATCTACAGACAGCACAAAGGGGATGAATGAAGCATGACGATCAGCAGCAGCCTGATTGTATTTTCTTTTCTTTTCTAACTCAGCTGATTTCAACACTGCTTGTACGGATCTTCCAACATAGGACTGAGCGTCAGCGTGTACCACACGAATGTCAAACAACGCTGCAGTCTGAGGCTGCCATACTCCTCTAATGCTGAGACCAGCCACCAGAGCATTGATTCCCCTTGATTCATGGGTATCAGAATTCGCTAGCCTCGTCCCCAGGCTCTCGATATAGCTTTGGGAGGCGGGGCCTGGGGACGAGGCTACAGAATTCGCTGGACTGGAGCGACTGGAGTGGACTACTGGATTACTGGACTGACATTTCAGGAAACCGCGCCCATAATTACTATACAACTAAACCCTAAAAACCTTCGCCTGACAGCGCCCAGTATGGACCTAACGGCGCCCAGTATTCGCCTAACGTGCCAGAATAGTACTGGGCGCCGTTAGGTGGGTGTCTCTAAAATCCGGACCGGACCGGACCGACGGACCGGACTTGCGACAACTTCTACAAGAAAATAAAAAGATTTCTATCGAAATCAAAAGGATGTAGGGTTGTGAAATCTACCACTGGTCAACAATGTAAACTAACAAGGAACAAGCATGGAATGGTAACACGATTGACTTGCTAACAGACCATAGATCCCTACATCAGTGGCTGCTGTAGTTGACTATAGCTAGTTCAGCTTAGCTTGTTGCTGTTGACTGACACCTGACGTGCATTCAGCTTGTGACAGCTTATGTACAGCCACTGATGTAGGGATCTATGGTCTGTTAGCAAGTCAATCGTGTTACCATTCCATGCTTGTTCCTTGTTAGTTTACATTGTTGACCAGTGGTAGATTTCACAACCCTACATCCTTTTGATTTCGATAGAAATCTTTTTATTTTCTTGTTTGAGTCCTTTTTTCTTTTTCAGTGAAGTACAGTTCAATATCATGCAATTACTGTGCCATCTTTGTTTCCACCATTGGTTCGGTTTTCCTGTTGTTGATGGCTTTTCTTTATTATTAACAATTTTAAACTTGTAGCTAAATAATTCTTATGCTGTAGATATCAGCTCGCCTACGCATGCATGAATACAGTGCATACGAGCCCCGCCCACACTTGTTTACGGCGGTTATAATTATCTGGCAAGGCAGAATGGTGATTCTGCGCTTGCTAGCTTACCGTTCTTCGAAGACTCCAGACAAATAATCGTGATCTATACGGCGTAGCGATACTCAAGCTTGTGCTTGGTCACGTGCGCTAACCACAGCTTGGTCACGTGCGTATTGCGCAATCACTATAATTATTAATGGCGTCTAACACTTAGCTGACAATGGATCACGATCGAGAAATCGCGGAATTTACATCGCCGTTTCGCTAAAAACTAAGTTCAAAAGGCACATGCCAGGACAATTTCACGACTGTTCATGGGTGTTTTGGTCTCGGCACTGCTCGCGTAAAAGTGCTAGGCGAGTGGAAGAAAGAAAGAAGAAAGAAGAAAGAAGAAAACGAAGATGACGAAACTCGATTTTCACCGTTTTCAGGTTCGTCACTTTAGTAACAATCTCGAGCGATCTCCTTGCTACTGTAAGATGGGGCAACGCCAGATAGCAGATCTAAGTGTCTTTGGACGTATAAAATTCATCACCAGGCGAAATATCAGCGTTTGAACGCTAATACATTGTATGTAGCCGCCATCTTGTTTTCTCGTTCAACCCTACATAGGGAGACACTACCGTGTCTCCCTAAAAATCCGGACCGCTAGTCCGGACATACAACGCTGACTTTGGAGTCGGAATGGAAGCAGCGAGGGAAGCAGCGCCTTGCCTGGTGTTACAGCCTCAAGAAGACCTACCAAATTCCACAATTTTAGACCTACTATTGAATCCTGAGGGGCAAGAGTTGTGCAAAGTACCTCCTGTTAGACCAAAGGTTGGCCAAGTGTTTCTGTTTGCTCCAGAAAAACAGCATGCCGGGCTAAAGGTTACTTCTATCATGCATGCATTACTCTAAGCATGCACATGAATGTTGATAGATTAAATTTTCTGATTCCAAAATTGAATTGTCCCGAATTGTTTCTTAGATGATTGGGGGTGTGACCAATTTAAGTGGGAGCGTTTTGGACGAAAACTACTGAAGACAGAGCCTGTCATATCCAAAACATACTTTAATTACATGACAGGTAAAGGTGTACAGAAGGAGTTCAAAAGATATGCGTACACAATTAGTGATCGAGCAAGCAATCTCACACTTATTTATTACAAAGGAGATGATTCTATCGTCAATGAAAATCCTCATGTCAGAACTTGTAGTTCAGTGCTAAGAGAATTGGAGAATACAACTCAGTCTCCATCTGTTGTTTACAATCACAAGATTGCTGATTGTAGTAGCGCAATGCTTATAGTCCAGTATTGCTACCTAGAAACAGAAAGCAAGTGTCAAATTGTCAACATCTCAGGAGACAAGCATTTCGTCTGTCTCATGATGCCTTTTGAAGCTATTGATTTCCACTTACCTAATATCTGCAGATTTCTCTGTTGGAACCATGCAATCAATGCCGTTAAATTCTGGCTGCATAAGCATGGTGCTACAGCCAGTGAAGTTCCAGTGTATGTTAGTGATATTCGGGATTTGTTTCACCAGGAAAACAATTATGTTTGGGGAACTCAAGCCGAAATCTTAATTTGCACTTTCTGTTTTGGTTTTTAGGCCCGTCTTTGTAGCTACTATAAAACGAGTCCTCACATACTACTGGGCAAACCACATGTGTTCACACTGATCAGAGTTCAAGTTTACTCTGCTAAAAGATTTACTTGAGAATCTGGAAAAACTGAGTCATGTCTTTGACAAAAGATGGAAAATTACTGAGAACTCCGCCATTTAACGAGGACAGGTCCACCTCTGCTGGCAACCCAGTTGTTATTAGCTAGTGCACAGCTCACTTGGTGTTTTGCTACAGTATTATAACTTCAGTATTACAGTATTATTACTACAGTATGTAAAACTATTACAATATTATAACTTCTACTATTACAGTATTATTACTACAATTACAGTATTATTACTACTACTTATAATGTTGCTCTTATACTAGACATCTTTCTTCGTATTATACATTATCGGCCATACGTTGCGCACCCAAGCTAGGTCAGTATTTTAGACAGTTCGGGTCCGTCGGTCCGGTCTGGTCCGGATTTTAGAGACACCCCGTTAGGTCCATACTGGGCGCTGTTAGGCGAGTATATACTGGGCGCTGTTAGGCGAATACTGGGCGCCGTTAGGTCCATACTGGGCGCTGTTAGGCGAAGGTTTTTAGGGTCTTGGGTTTGGGTTAGACGGGCGTGGCCCGTCCTCCGGCGAGGACGGGCCATGCCCGTCTAGGTTTGGGTTTAGTTGTATAGTAATTATGGGCGCGGTTTCCTGAAAGGTCAATCCAGTAGTCCACTCCAGTGGTCCATTCCAGTAGTCCATTCCAGTCGCTCCAGTCCAGCGAATTCTGATACCCTTGATTCATCTGATTCTCGCACAATGGGTTCGCGAACTACATCTCTGTAGGCCAAAGATGCCATGTCGCCAAGTGCATCACTCACCTCATTGTGCCGTTGTGTTACTAGGCCACCTTTCTTACAGTCTAAGGCATGGCCTAGAGTAAACTATTCACCACAGCCATCACATACGGAAGGCATTGATAGAAGGGATCCACCATATCTCATGGCCAAAGCATCACGGAATTCACCAGCTGAAATATCAAAATGGTGTTTAGCAACAGGCAACACATTGAGCCTGTCACCGGGAACTTGGTCCGGCGGGGAATTTGGTCCGTCGGACCAAAATCCCCGGGAGGTGTGGTCCGGCGGACCGGATTCCCCAACTTGGTGTTATGGGAATTATGGTCCGGGAACGGGGAAATTGGTCCGGGCAGTTCTTGTCGGCTCGCGCGGTTGCTACATGCAAGCCTAGGCTCTAATCATTGCTGCAACTGGATTTGATCAATCAGAAGACATGGAACGACCTTGTATGGGCACACACACCACGCGGTCGGCAGTCTACTCAACGCGACCATGACTGACTCTGAGGAGCACTGACGACGCCGGCTGTGACGATGGAACACTTATCATCCAAAAATTACTATGGATATACCTGAGGTGCAGCAACAACGTGGTTCTAACGACTGTGGGCTTTTTGCCATTGCGTTCGCCACATCCATTCTTAAACGAGAAGATCCATCATCTATTAAGTATTTGCAGAGCAGCATGCGACAGCACCTAGTATCTTGTTTAGAAAAACAGTGCATGACGGTGTTTCCCAGGCAGCAGGAAAGCTAAATCCTATTTCTGTGCAAGAGATTATTCCTGTTTATTGCTTGTGCCGCCTCCCGGCAAAATCTGGTCGAATGGCAGAGTGTACTATTTGTGGAGAGAACTACCACAGGTAGTGTGTCGGCATCATCAAGAAGCCTTTCTGTTGTTCACATTGCTATGAAAGTTGAATAATAGTAATTATAGTTGTTGAAAAATATGGGGCAGAATGCATAGAGATAAGCTTACATGTATTAAGTGCCGTATTATACAAGACATCGTACATAGGACGTTGTCGGAGACTACATAGAATAGTAGTGCAGCGCGTTTGCCGAGTGGGAAGATTAGATTTACTGATAGCAAGGCGTGTAGCGCTATATATAGCGACGTGCAAAGGCGCTATAGGCTTCGCTAGCTACCCAGACCAAAATTACTAGGCCAGACCAAAATCTCTAGTAAATTTGGTCCGTCCGGACCAAAATCCCTGACGGCTACAACGGGGATTTTGGTCCGACCGGACTAAAAGTACCCGGACCAGATGTCCAGTGACAAGCCAACTTGATGTTTTTCCTTCGACAGCCCTTCTAATAATACGCCGCTTCAATGGATCCAGAGAGGCAACAACATTTTCCAGCAGTAGATTATCATTATCTTTGCGATGTCTTCTAAGGTTTGTAGTAGCTTCAGCAACTGCTGCTGTGTCGTCATCAGAACTAAATTATTCTCCCCTGATGGCTTCGGTCATTATTTTGGTAGCTTCAACAGATGCTGTGTAGAGCAAAGGAGCTGAGTCAACAGGATTTCGTACTCCCAGTCCACCATACTTAGTAGGAAGAGAAAACAGCGACATCTCAGTGGCAGATGTAGAACCCAAAAACACGGCTGGCCAAAACTTGTTTATAGCATCATTCAATGGGGAGAAGACATCAGCACAGTTTGGTATTACTCTCTGTAAATATGACCACTCACACTGGAGTGATTTCACAAGAGCCATTAAAGCTGCCTGTGGTTGAGATGTAGCCACTTCAGCTAACTTCTCTACACAATGTATCCAGCAGTGAACCTTAGTTTTCACAAACTCAAGGGTGTCCTCACCATCCCCAATAAAACCGCCAAGAAATTTATGACCATGAACAATGGTCACTCCCGTATCATGAAACAAGTTTTGGGCTTCAGATTGGTCAGCTGGATCAATGACCAAAACAGTCTTTCTCGGCTCAGGAAAGTATCCAAAGACTGGACCTAGTTCAAGAAGTTGAGTATACCACTCTTTCAAGTTGGGTAACTTAGAAGCACAGGCAGAGTCATCAGCATACCAGTTTTGGGTCCATTTCTGACGATCCTTCAAAGAACGAATAAGGGGAAGAACTGCAACTGCATACAACATCATGAACAGTGGGTCTCCCTGGGTCACCCCTTCTCTACTCAGCAGCATTTCATTAGAGTTATTCAGGATCAACATTGAGTGGCCTCTGTAGGTGTTAAACAAAAACCTAGCACATTTTGGCCTAAATTGGTGCAAAATATCATATATTTTTGGCAATATAGGACAGCATGCCTAAATTTAGGCATACATGCCTAAATTTAGGCGCACTTGCTTAAGTTTAGGTACACATGCCTAAATTTAGGCATCCCTGCCTAAATTTGGGCATGCTTACCTAAACTAAACTTTCAGAGGTTTTAGTGGACTCTAGAAATCTAGCATGCCTAAATTTAAGCAGCTCATGTTTCAGTTTTGATCTAAAATTAGGTCATTTTAGAGCAAAGGTGCCTAAATTTAGGCATGCATTGTCAAATTTGAGCAAAATTTGTATGTTTTCTTAGGCAAACGCTAAAGATAATTAATAAAAAGGTACCAAACCTGCAAAAAATAATTGGACAAAATAAAATTAATAAAAAAAATTAAAAAAATAAAAACATGGTTAATTTCATTTAATTGAACGTGCTCAAATGTTTGGTGTTAAAATTATTTCTGGTGAATGGAGTGCTACATATCATGACTGCTTAGACCAGCTTGGCTTGGTTACTCTCGAGAGGAGGCGGCTTGATCTTTTTTTGTCTCTTCTTTATAAGTATGTCAACTCAAAGTGCTACTTTTTGAGGGACTTATTTTTAAAAGGTGCAATTCAAGTTATAACATTCGTGTTAAACACCCATTGTTGCTCGATCAGCCATTTACTAAAATAAATTCTCTCACACTATCTCTATCTGGAACTCTCTTCCTTCCTCTATTGTTCTTGCGCCCTTATTAAACTTTTTTTATGCTCCTATATTAATCTGACTGTAATTTATAATCTTTTACTAGCTAGGGTACACTTAATATTAGCTTTTTTGCTATTGTGCATTGTCCTAGGATTATCAAAACTATTATAGAAAAAAAATGGAGAGGTTCTGGTCGAGAGGGTGTGATCAGTGCCTGCAGAAATCTCTGTTGTTCTTCTCGCTAGTTGGCACAGTATTCAAGAGTCGAGGGGATCATGGCTACGGCTCTGTGCGAGGCTCTGTGTGACGCTAGCTAGGATAGCCTTCAGGCCTTCACTCTCCGCTGGTAAAGAACACGAACGTGAACCGTCTTCTGCAGTCTGTCTTTCTTGCTCAGGAAATGAGGTTCATCATCCACCTGCAGTGAGTAGAGCCAGGCACCATATCGGATGGCGGCCCTGATTACAGCTGGTAAGCTTATCTAGCTACCCAGGTAAAAATAACATATATGTTGCACATATGTTACATATAGTTATGTAAAATAATACGCTTGTAGCAGACTGTTCAATTGCACGTTTGGCTGATCCATGGATGCAAGCCCAATGGTTTTCCAGTCCAACGTGATGTGACGTAGCCAGTCCCTACCAAACAAGCTGGGTCCGTCACCTGCAACAATAAGAAGAGGGAGAGAATGAGATTGAGATTGGTATTTAATCAATACCGTCAACTGCCCTACAACTGACATACGCTGCCCAGTATACAATGTAGGTACGAAGAGTGACTGCAGCAGGTTTAAGAACAGAGTCCGAAAATTTTTTTCTAAAAGTCTTCTCCAAAATATTGAGACCGCTGCACCAGTGTCGAGTTCCATATTCAGTTCTTTCCCGTTGATTAAAACTAAAACAGCAATTGGGCGCGACTTCAGTTGACGACTACCAACGAGTTTAATCGGAAGATCTTCATCATATCCAGACTCATCATCTTTCACATACTGTTCCCTCAAGCTCACGGCAGGAGATGGTCGAGGCCCTTTCTTTCTGGAACGACACACTGAAGCGATATGCCCTTTTTTCCACATTCGTGACAATTAGCGTCTTTGAAGCAGCACATGGAAGACGAATGATTGCCCTTTCCACAACGATAACACAATCTCGTAGGACTGTTGCTTGGCGGATCCTCCTTACGACGAATGAAACCGATGGTTGGCGGTTGGCGGGTAACCAAGCAGTGGTTAGCGCACGTGACCAAGCTAGCTTGAGTATCGCCGCGTCGTATGGATCACGGAGAACACATATTTGTCTGGAGTCTTCGAAGAACGGTAAGCTGGAATAGGATCACCATTCTGCGCTTGCCAGATAATAATAACCGCTGAAAAAGTCTACAAACACGTTTGGGCTGGCCTCGTATCCACTGCATGCATGCATGCATAGGCGAGCTGATATGTACAGCATAACAATTATTTTTAGATACAAGTTTAAAAATAATTGTTAATAATAGAGAAAAGCCATCAACAACAGAAAAACTAAACCAATGGTGGAAACAAAGACGGCTCAGTATGTGCATGATATTGAACTGCATTTCACTGAAAAAAAATGGGCACAAACAAAAAAATTAAAAAGATTTCTATCGAAATCAAAAGGATGTAGGGTTGTTAAATCTACCACTGGTCCACAATGTAAACTAACAAGGAACAAGCATGGAATGGTAACACGATTGACTTGCTAACAGACCATAGATCCCTACATCAGTGGCTGTACATGAGTCAATATTTTGTCACAAGCTGAATGCAAGTCAGGTGTCAGTCAACAGCAACTAGCTGAACTAGCTATAATCAACAACAGTAGCCACTGATGTATAGGGATCTATGGTCTGTTAGCAAGTCAATCGTGTTACCATTCCATGCTTGTTCCTTGTTAGTTTACATTGTGGACCAGTGGTAGATTTAACAACCCTACATCCTTTTGATTTCGATAGAAATCTTTTTGAATTGTGTACATAGGTTTGACATAGAATACAAAATGTATTAGAGGCTTTAGAGAACAGTACAAAATGACCAGTAAAAACATAGTTCTACATATAATGTTACATACATATGTAACAAAGAAATTAAAAAGATTTCTATCGAAATCAAAAGGATGTAGTGATGAAGAAATCTACCACTGCATGGTTCACAATGTAAACCAACAAGGAACAAGCATAGAATGGTAACACGATTGACTTGCTAACAGACCATAGATCCCTACATCAGTGGCTGCTGTGGCCAGACTATATAGCTAGTTAAGCTAATTTTACTGTTGACTGACACTTTGAATAGAATTCAGCTTGTAACAAAATAAATTATTGATCGTATGTACAGCCACTGATGTAGGGATCTATGGTCTGTTAGCAAGTGTCTGTTAGCAAGTCAATCGTGTTACCATTCTATGCTTGTTCCTTGTTGGTTTACATTGTGAACCAGTGGTAGATTTCTTCATCACTACATCCTTTTGATTTCGATAGAAATCTTTTTAATTTCTTCTTTGTGTCCTTTTTTCTTTTTAGTGAAGTGCAGTTCAATATCATGCATGTACGGAGAAGTCTTTGTTTCCACCATTAGTTTAGTATTCCTGTTGTTCTTAAACTTATAGCTAAAATTGTTAAGCTATACGTATCAGGTCTGCCTAGTCGCCTACGCATGCATGCAGTGCATACGAGCCCCGCCAACACTTGTTTGTAGACCTATTATACGGCGGTTATAATTATCTGGCAAGTGCAGAATGGCGATCCTACACGAGCTTACCGTTCTTCGAAGACTCCAGACAAATGCCGGGAGTGTGTTCTCTGTGATAGTGATCCACACGGCGCAGCGATACTTTAGCTGCTTGGTCACGTGCGCTACCCATTGCTTGGTCACGTGCGTATTGCGCGATCACAATAATGGCGTCTAACACTAAGCTGACAATGGATCACGATCGAGAAATCGCGGAACTTAGATCGCCGTTACGCTAAATACAAAGCTCAAAAGGCACATGCCAGGAGAATTTCACGACTGTTCGTGGATGTTGTGGTCTCGGCACTGCTCGCGTAAAGGCGCTAGGCGAGTGGAAGAAAGAAAGAAAGAAAGAAAGAAAGAGAGAGAGAGAGAGAGAGAGAGAGAGAGAGAGAGAGAGAGAGAGAGAGAGAGAGAGAGAGAGAGAGAGAGAGAGAGAGAGAGAGAGAGAGAGAGAGAGAGAGAGAGAGAGAGAGAGAGAGAGAGAGAGAGAGAGAGAGAGAGAGAGAGAGAGAGAGAGAGAGAGAGAGAGAGAGAGAGAGAGAGAGAGAGAGAGAGAGAGAGAGAGAGAGAGAGAGAGAGAGAGAGAGAGAGAGAAGAAAGAAAGAAAGAAAGAAAGAAAGAAAGAAAGAAAGAAGAAGATGACGAAACTCAATTTTCACCGTTTCCAGGTTCGTCACTTTAGTAACCATTTCGAGCAATCTCCTTGCTACTGTAAGATGGAGCAACGCCAGAGAGCAGATCTAACGGAGTCTAAAGACGTATAAAATTCAACACCAGGCGAAATATCAGCGTTTGAACGCTAATACATGTATGTAGCCGCCATCTTGTTTTCTCGTTCATCCCTACATAGGGAGTCACTACCGTGCCTCCCTAATATATGCCAGTTTTATATACCTGGGTAAATTTCTACAGACACGACGTCCTCTAGTTGAAGCGCTTTGTTTAGCGTCTTGCGGGGCGGTATCTCAGTGAAGTAGAATTGTCTGTGTCCTAGTACAACAGTGTCTAGGAGCTCTCCGAAGTTACCCTCTGGCCGGTCCGGCACTACCACACACGGCTCAGTGGAGATCACTCCGAGTCTTATAGTCGCTGCATGGGAGGGAGGTATTTACGGCGCAGCAAGGTGTCCAGGCGACCATCAAATCGCTTGGTCTCGTGCTGCAGCTGGTGGGCCATACTTGATCCATGATCCAGCTATAGTGATGAGGAATGCGTGAGCGAGCAGTGCTTGTAGTAAACAGTCACCATGGTCAAATCATGGACAATATAGTACCATAGGTTTCCGTACATTTCTCCGTTATACCCGTTAGTATGCCATTACGCGGATAGGTTTTCAAACTTCTCCGTAAACTAACTGCGTTTCCAGTCCACCTAAGGTACTATATTGTACATGGTCAAATCAACATGAAAAAAAAACACCATACATAAAAAAATAATAATAATAATTTTGTGTAAAAGGCTACAAAAAAATGCTTTCACTAAAAATAGTGATGATGATGTCACCGTTTTGTAAAGTGGTTTAGCCGATCCACAATGTAATTCATTGGTGGTCGCTTGTTGGGGTCCTGTTCCACACATGAGCTGATCAGTTGGTGCATTAGTGGCCAGTCCTTGGCCATGGAATGCAGCATGGAGGGAAAGGCACCAGGGTCAGGAAGATGGTTGCTCAACACCTCACACAAGAGCTTGCCAAAACTAAACACGTCCATCTTGGTGGTCTGTTGCTCTCCCTTGAACACTTCAGGAGCAGTGTACATTACAGCTCCTGGGCCAGGAGTGCTAGCATGCTGTACAAGGTTGGCGGAACCAAAGTCTGACAGCTTCCCTCTCCACTTGTTGTTGGGTAGAGCTAGCAGCAGGACGTTGGCACTGCTCACATCTCTGTGAATGATGGGGTTCGACTGGAGATGGAGGTAGTTGAGTGCAGCGGATACGTCCCTCAGTATGCTCAGCTTGACGCTATTCAGGAGTTGAGCATTGTGATAGGCTTGGCGTAGGTTGGTGTCCATGAGTTCTGTGATGATGATGGGAGTGTTGGATGGACTATCCAATACTGCTGCCATGAACAGCAGCAGGTTGGGGTGACGCACTTTAGCCATCAAGCTGATCTCACGACGGAGGAGATCTCTATAGTAGTCAGACGAGCTGATGATGGAGTGGAGCTGTTTCATAGCTACATCCTGGCCTCGGAAACTGCCAACCACTACTCTCCCCCACCCTCCTTCTCCCAGTACCTTGCCTGTGGGTCGTACCTCATTGTGGCTCACCACCCAAAAGCTAATGTCAGTATCTGAACCTAACTTAGGTTGCTGGTCCAACCTAGACTGGAGCTGCCTTGCCTCCTCCTGGAGACGAGTGATCTCTTGCTGATGTGCTTGCTGAAGACAAGTGATCTCTTGCTGGTGGTTTAGTGTGAGGTGAGCATAGTCTTGTTGAAGGCGACCGTTGTCTTGCTTTAAGAGAGTGACTTCTTGTTGATGGATTTGTGTTTGACTAGCATTGTCTCGCTTTAGATGAACATTCTCTTGCTGAAGACTAGTAACCTCTTGCTGGAGACGATCATTGTCTTGCTGGAGGTGAGTGATCTGAACAGTGTTCGTATCTTTTGCTGTTCCACTGCTTGTTTGATGTGGAGGTGTGGCTTGGGAATTAGAGACCTGGTCTTTACGATGACGTATTGTTGAAGGTTCTTGTGGTTTAGTGATGGACAGATTGTTTGAAAGTTGACGATACAAAGGAACACTTTCAGCAGTTGCATTAGGGTTAATATCTGAGAGAGGAGGAGAGAGGTGTGAACACAGTAAGATGATGGAGTGGATGAGGTACATGAGATACAGTAATGGACAACAGTCACTCACCAGATGACAGTAATAATTGTATCTTTTTGGTACATCCATAAACATCAGCCACACCCCAGAATGGTTTGTGTGTTGGTAGTCCAGTCCACACAATACCCTTATCCACACCATCAATATAGACATGTAGCCCTCCCTCTTTAGAGACCTTGCAACCAACAGTCTGACCCTCTCGGAGTGAGTTGAGGTTAACTTTGAGCTTTCTCTTCTCATCATTGTGATAAACAGTAGTACGGTCCAGGATCCAGTAGTCAGAGTGGTCTTTCCATTCCGATGCATGACTAGGAATCCTTATGTTATCAGGACACTGTGTGGTCATACCTATAGACTGTTGTTGGTAGTAAGATCAACACCGTAAACAGTGAACACTAATTACTAACTAGTCAGCTAGCTAGACACTCACAAGGGGGGGTCACCTAGTATCAACCCGTGTCCAGATCCGCGACCGGGATCAAGATCCAATCAATCGATCAAGGTGTTTTTTGTGCGTGATCAAGCAATCAAGATGACGGCTTCGGAGTCGATCAAAGGATCAAGATAAAATCAAACAAACTCGATTTTTACTTTAAATTACGCTGTTAACTCACTGCTATGACAATTTTACGTTGTCTAGCTGTATTGAAATAATTGTTTGGCTGCTGTCGGCGGTGATCGAGCGGTGATACACGCTGTAAGAGACTGTTAGCAACGCAATATGGCGGAGGGGTGTGTCTAAGTCAAAGTAATAATTATTAATGGGCGGAGCGTACGTCTACTTGTCATGCATTACGTCAGTAGTATGACGACATCATATCAGTACAGTGACGAAGTCTCGCGCGTTAACTAACTGTGCAATGGAGCGCATCGCTGTAGTACTGCATCTAAAGAGCAGAGAGGCTGGACTAACCGGCAGTTATGTAGACGAGCTCTTCTGCGTCTCTGTTAGCCATTTTTAGCAGTACAGCCCAGGGCCGGCGCCATAGGGGCGGCCGGGACGGCCATGGCCGCCCCACTTTTTCAAGAAAAGTGATTAATATTCATCAATTATTAGTACCACACCTACTTACCACACCTATTCTAATAATTGATTAGCTCGATGGTTCGTTGGTCGCTAGCGAGCGCTGCGCAGGTCGCACACATAGCGGATTCCCTGGACAGAAAACGGATTCCCTGGACTTAGTCCAGGTGGCCAGGGAGTTCGTCGTTGGGCGCGAAGGACGACAACGCACATTTGGCGACTTTAAACAATAATGAATAATAATGCATTTCTTTAATTAATTCATGATTAATTCAATGAATAATTTAATAATTAATTAGGGCCTCTCCACTATGTTTTAGCTGGCACCGGCCCTGGTACAGCCGTATCAGCTATCATTACTTATTATGCTACAGCTAAGCACGGTGATTTTGTGTTTCGTTTTTGTTTGTCTAGTGCAGCGCAGTGCAGTATTAGTACTAGTTACGAATACGCATGAATGCCTCGCGCTGAGTTTATTAAGTAGTTAGTCTAATCGACCAGCAAAATTCGGTGGTGGGCTCGACAGCAGACGGCCGGCAGGTACAGATACAGCGAGCTAGCTTCCTGTTTTCGGCCTCGTGGACTCGTGTCAGACGACCTAAGAGTCAATGCCGGTTCCGTGTATTGCTAGTAGTACTGCTGATGGCGTGCCGGCCTTGCTTCTTTTGTGGCTTTAGACTCAGGCCGCTGCTCTCTGTTTTCTCCGGCTTCCTGAGCTGAGCTAGCCACTTGGCTCTGTCAGGAGTAGACTCTGGGATCTAATCCGCCATGGTCTCAGCCCACAAGTTCTTATCTCATACGCAACCGGGTTAGGCGATCCCGTGACCCCGCAGTATAATACGTAGTATGAGCCCTCGCCGTAACCCTGATTAGCATTCCTAAGCGTGACATCGATCTAAATAATATTATATTAACATTGCTGAGAAAACGCACGACGCTCCAGTCCCCCGCACACCGTCGCGATTATTTGCCTCGCGCTAAGGCGCTCGGCAATAAACCGCGCAAGTTCCCAAATGAAGGAAGGAGGAGCGTGAGCGCGCACGTGCGCGACCAAGATCAAGGGATCAAAGTCTGAAATCTGCAACGATCAAGCGATCAAGGCCAGATTTGGGACGATCAAGGTCTTGATCCCGGTCGCGGATCTGGACACGGGTTGATACTAGGTGACCCCCCCTTGACTCACAATGGATCCGATATAAAAACGGTCGTCATACACGAGTATCATCATCAGGAATACGGTATCTAGCGTTACCGGCTGCTCAGTGAAAACAATACCATCATCAATGCCGCTATAAACTCGTCTAGCAATATTGCTGTTAAATGAGAGTTTGATGTTCCCTCCACAACGAGAGTGAAAGCGCTGAGTGCTCATCTTGAGACCACGCCCATATCATTAACAATATATTAGGAGTCTCCTCATTGTGTGTTGTATCCGGTGTCACGGGAAGTAGACTGGTCAGGAACAGATAGCCTGCAGCAACCCTGCCAGCAACACCTCGCTAGCTCATCCTGCCCGCCCTCACCTATAGTGTCAGCTGCTCATAGCTCTAGTCCTGCTCACAGCCACTACTGCAGTCATGGCGGAGTCGACCATATTCATAGTGATGGCCACGCCTGTGTGAGTTAAAATTTTTTTACAAGTCAATAGCAGGGAAACACAATAGCCAGTAATGCTAATTTTAAGGGTGGATTGCCCTAACATCAGGATTACAAATATTTTGGTTTCTACTGATAGTTGAAGGCCTGCTCAGTCACACTGATCACCCAAGAAAGTCGCCATTCGTCTTGTGGGCGTAGCAAGCTCCACCCAATTACGAAAAAGCACGTACCTTTCCTAGGCATGCCATACCCACACAAAATGTCAGACATAAACTTTGGTACACAAGGAAGAAACGTACGTTTGGGATTTTGCAAAAAGGTCTCTGTCTGTAAGTTACAGAGGGGCGAATATTTAATGAGAAAACACGATTTCGGCAAAAATCCCCTACCAGCAAGAGCGATGGAAGAAGATACATCTCCTTTTGCCAGAGCGCCAAAAAAATGCCACCTGACGCCCTCCCGCCCTCCCCACAACCCACCCACCCCTATGTGCAGGGTCTCTCGTGATTGCCGAGTACGAAATAATTTTGTTCCAAATACGGCAAGTGCTATTGGAGTGTGGGTACACCAATTTTCCTTGTAAAACGGGCAAGTAATAGCCAGGACACTGTTGATTATATTGTGCAAAGGGCAGCAAGAAAGAATAGTTCGGGTTTTCCTGGCTTAAGTGAACCCTAAAGACAAAGTTAAACTAAAAATTACAAGAAGATAAGAGTAACTTAAAAGAAGAGAGAGTAGAACAGTGAGTGACATGAGAAGGGAGAGAGTTCCAGAGAGAAACAGTAAAAGAGTTCAGATGAGAAGAGGTTTTAACAAAGGATTGGATTAGTTGAAGCCGGCGTGATGAACGAGTGTCGTAGTGTGAGGGAGGCTTCCTCACAATGAGGCCTTCTGGAAAGAAACATTCTGATTTTAGGATTTTGAACAAGATACACAGGGACAGTTCAGACCGCCTCCTCTGTAATGTAGGAATTTGAAACTTAGATAAAAGAGCAGTGTATCCAGTATTCCATTCCCCAGACACTATCTTAAGAGCAAGTTTCTGAACACGCTCGATTTGGACAGTCAAAGTAACTGTGTGAGGAGACCACACAGGACAGGCATATTCCAAACGTGCATGGCCGAACTAAGGAAAGATAAAGTTTAAGAAGCGTATCAGGATTGCAGTTGGCATAAAAGCGTCTATAAATAAGACCCAGCGTTCTACGAGCCTTGCTGCAGACAATGTCTACATGATTTGACCAAGTGAGATTGTTAGAGATGGTTACTCCAAGATACTTAAAAGAGTTCACCTTTTCAAGAGCACTACCATTTAGCAAGAGTGAGACAGCTTCAAAAGAGCAAGACCTCTTCCTGCTAATAAGCATGACTTTGCATTTTTTAGGATTGAGTGTTAAGTAATTGTCATCAGACCATTGTTCCACAAGAGAAATATCATTTTGGAGCTCAATGAAGTCTTGAGGACAGGATATTGGTTTGTAAAGCATTAATCATCAGCATACAAAGTATCATGAGTACCCTCAGAATAAGTAGGAAGTTTCCTAATTGCTTTATTTTTAAATGAAGAAGGTGACGCGGTGTCCAAGAGGGATATAAAAATGATGGCAGACACTTTGTCAAGAATTGATTGAGCATTTATAAATACTGTATTGGGAAGAATCTTATCAAAGTAAAGAAGCAATGTCTGATCGTGAAGATACTTAATGCATTCTATCACCTCTTGTTCGGTCATGTCAAACATGTGTCCTATTTTACAACACTCTCGCATGCTTATGATGCCAAGTCCAGACTTCTCCCCATGGCAGCGCACTTCCAACTCAAATACAAACCATTTGACTGGTATTGATTTCTCTATGCTGGTTCCCTCTGATTCTGTAACAATAAATTATCTCGAAGTTCAGAAGCCAGATTCTTCCTCTCTTGACCATCAACAGTCGTGTTGACAGGAAATATTATTCCATCAGTTTCAATAAGGTCTTCAGAGTGTTGTAGGGTTTTACTGAGTTGTTCATTCTTGTCTTCCATGGTTTCATCACACTCACTAATCTTATCAAAGAAAGTCCCAACAACAATACATCGTGGTGGTCTAATAGCAGCACCATTACCATCAGATAACGACTGAGAGGAAGAAGAGCGAACAAGAGTTCTTATAAGCTGAAGGTTAGTGTGACAAAGATCTTTTGTTGAACAGATAGCCTCTCCATCAACACTGCATGCCATCTTTACATGGTCACTGAGACGCTCATTGAGTTTCAAAGTGTGCATTATAAGTGAATGACCTCGTATCAAGGCAGGCAGTATGTCTTGAAATGCTGTTTGTCCACCTGAATCAATTGCATAGACCCAGTGAAACGTTTGAAGGCGATTTGACTTCTGAGCTGTCTCCAACAAACAGACAAGATCAGCAAATATTTCACTTTTGCTGTCATTACTTGCAGTGGCATCGATTGAATCAGAGCAGGTAAGTAACTTAGGCGAAGAAAGGCAGTTATCGACACTTTTTGAAGATTGTCGTCGTAGTGAGTTGTACTTCATCAGGCTGTCTGGCTGATCATCAGCCACCAACTCCTCAATCTCTCCAGCCAATAATTGTAATAGCTCTGATGGAGTATCAAAGCATTCCCATTGTAGACTTGAGTCACTTTGAGCAGTAAAGCGAGCATGGCGGAGAGGCCTTGATAAAGCAGTGCTGTCATGTTCTATGACTGGTGGCTTTCCAAGCAGCATAGCTATCAGACTTGTCTTTCCTGTGCCTGCTGCTCCAGAAATCAATAACTTAGTCATTTTCATTGTAACATAACCTCTTCTTAGAGCTTTTGTGAGCATGCTCACTCTTGGTCCTATAAATTGATATTATTTTTATTAAAAAAAATAACCTTGAATCTATCTATGTTACCAGTTAATATTTTCTTCTCTCCAGTTTCTTCAAGAGCTGACTTGAGGCGTGACCATGATGGAGCACCTATCTGAGACACATTGTCACTCTGCAGCAGCCAGGCTGTCAGCATGCCTCTCCTGCATTGAAAGAGATCATCTTGGTATTTCATCTCTATCTGCTCCAATGTGATGTGTCTGAGCCCTAGTTCCAAGCCAAGATTTTTCCAGTCAACTTTCCTAGTTGGCACAAACTGCATAACTTCATCCAGGTTGTCAGTGCCTGGTATGCAGTGATAAAATTAATAGGAGCATGCATGAGCAGGAATAAACTCACCTAGAGTGCTGCTAATGTAGAGGTCATCATTTTTGTGCTTTTTAATATTGCTATTGCTAAATGATTCTATAAAGTAAAATCAAACAAGATATTGGTTATAGAAATTGTGCCTATACCTTCACATGGAGGGTCACAGTTGGGAACAGTTTGCTGTGGTACATTTGTCTTGAGTTGAAAAGAATCAAACATTTCTTCTAACCAGATATTGGAAGGCAGTTTACACTTGTTCGATGTCTTATCATTTTGCAATGCAGTTTTACTGCCACAAGTGCACATATTCCGATTTGTTTGAAGGTCCATGCCTACATGAATTACATATATTAATAGTGCAGCATTATTGATAGATGGCTGTGTAGTATAGTGGAACTCTTCTTAGCCAACACTCCTCATCCCTCTACAACGAACTCTAACTGAATCCCAAAATAATAACCCACATACGATAAACACCTGACCAGAGGACACCCTCTCTATAATAGACAAATAATTTGTTAGGTGTGTCCACCTTAGATAATATCACTGTAGCTGTAAACTAACCAGGAGCACGGACTACAGAATCCTGTGCTTCTTTTGTCACTGGAGATGAAGCTCTTGCTGCTAAAGCCTCTTCTGTTACCGGGATTGAAGCCTCTTCTGTTGTGAGTGATGAAGCCTTATCATTTGTCATTTCTTCTGCTGTAGAAGAGTGTACATGTACATTTTTCATAGACCACACAACCACACTACCATTAACCACAACTATTAACCACACAAAGTAATAAATGCCAGGTGCTTAAATACACAATGAGTCAAAATGAATCCACCATTAATGCGGTGGAGTGTATTATGTAGCACAAATTTATAAAAATAAGGCACATGTACACGGCTGCATGTACACAATCAAGATTGAATACGTCATGCACAACAAAAACTTACTTCTTTGTGGATCAGAAGTTTCTAATGTAACTGGTACAGTCATCTTGTTTAACACAGTGGCCTCTTCTCTCATATTAGCCTCTTCCAATGCAGTGATCAGTGTTCCCCAGGTCAGTGGTCTCTGGTCATACTCCTGGTTGCCTCCTCTCAACCACTCACTCAGTACATAGTAGACTGGGCCTCCTTTTTTGGTCTCCAAGACATCAATGATGTGTTGAGGGAAGCACAAGGCTATAGCTAGTTGTGTTACTCGTGGTGTAATCCGATCCATGAGTCTGAAGTGAACAGTACTTCCATCCTCACTAGTGTAGGCCATGTACTGTAGATCTTGAAGTTTTGGTGTAGCATCTACATTGGTAAGACAGAGATGAAGGGTTAATTAAAAGCATGAAAAGCACCTTTGCTAATGGGGCCGGGATTCCTTTCAATATCACCGGCTGACAGCAGTACAAGACGAGTTATGACTACTACGAGTAACAGAAGAACGGCACCTCTTTTCAGCAGATTAGAGTCACAAGAAGCAGAACATTGCAGTCGGTCTCTACTGTCAGCATTATTCAGTGACGAGTTGTCAGCTGGTCCACGAAATGCTGACCGCGAGCAGTTGAACAGGCCTATTCTTGCACGCCACAACTCGATGGATATCATAGTTGCAATGATAGTGACTACAAGAAAGGTTCACCAATTGTGTCTTTAAAAATACGATATTCGAATGCGATACTGCTTCCCCACAAAGCCGCATAGCTCTAAAGGATGTAGCGCAAAGGATGTACTACCAAGAGTTCATGTTTGGGGAAGCACCAGCTCGCCCACGCGTTCAAAATACGAGCCCCGCCTACATTACCGTGAAGACATTTTGATTTGGTAGCATTCTATTGTCTGCAGACCAACCCAAAAGAAGCACAGATCAACACTTTAGAAATAGACACAAGGAAGAATGGTAAGTGAGGAGGAAGCAGAAAGATATCAACTCATTGCAGATTTATTATTTTTTAGATTCTATTCCTACATTTCACCAGTTTTTTCTCCTTCAGACTAATATCTGTGTATCTAGTCTCGTTTCAATGTTTCAACCAGCTAGGATTCAGGTTTCTGTTTAAACCATTGGGTCTCAATCACGATGTGATCAGTGGAGCCTTCACCTAAATGCACCTCTTTAAAAACAAGTCTCCGTCAATTTCATGACACGAGTTCTGATCCATCTTTTTACCCCATAGTATTACTGGTAACCCAATTGTTTTTAGTTCCAAAATGATAATCTCTGACTTCTTTTCTTCTAATCTTATCGTGCTGATTAGACGGAGCCTATCTTTCTATCCATGAAAAAACTGGCAATCGATCTAGAGTCTCAATTATCAGATCTCACTTATTGTTCTCAAGTATGACACCTTTATTAAAACATAATTATCACTCAACTCGAAAGATTTCACAAAAGAAAATGACCATTTATTATAATTACTGTACCAACAAAGACTTCTACTCCTGTACAAAAAATGTATATCTATTTGAATTGTAAGACAATCTATTCTTAGCCCCCTACAGCCCACTATAATTATAACAACTGTGTCCTATGCTTCCAGTAATACTTGTTCCTCATAAATTCTCCTCACATAACTTTACTTTAATCGAATTGCTACACACACTGTATTGCAGGCACTGGTTATCTCCACTAGCTATCTGATCTCTGACAAATGTATTTTCAGCTTAACTACTTTTCATGAACAAAATTATACAATACATTCAGGCAATGTATTGTCAATTAAACACATGATGTATTAGCTAGTTGTCACCATTTGTAATGTCTTATCATCTTTCCTTTCAATGACATTTTGCTTCTAGCTACTTGACGAAAGTATCAGCCAATTTCCATTGTGATTTGCTTCTAGCTCCTTGGTGAAAGAATCAGCCAATTCCACGACATTTTCTTTTGCTTCATCTTTTGTGAGGTTTTCTCTGTGTTGCTCATAGAGCTCTCTCTGTGTCACTTTGATCCTCTCAACGTATTGTCTACAGATGTTCCCCAGAGCAACCCAACGAGCATAGTAACAAATGGCCCTTGTTTTAAAAGGTGTTGAGCCCCAAATCTTAAGTCGGTAAGCTTCGGGCTTATGCATTGCTGCTTCAATCAGCTTCCTAGTGTTGTCATTTCCTAATTCTGCACATTCTATCTCCAGTTTCTTCCAAAAATAGGATATTTTTCTCATGGCATCAGACAATAGTGTTAAACCTCCCATAGCTTTGAGAAGTGAAGGAATCGCTGTTTCCAAGAGTTCACCATTTTCTCCACATTTCTTTATTTCCATTGAGAACTTGTGATAATCCTGTATCACCTTACTGCGCTTTTCTTGCAATTCCTTCATTTCTTTAAGATGCATTTCCTTCTCTTCAAGAGCAGCTCTGGCCACTTCAGCACTCCTCCCTGTAATACTATCTACAATATCCCAAATAAATCCTTTTGATCTCTCATTCTCAACTTGTATTTCAGTAACCTTGTCATATTCCTGCTCATGCTTATCAATTTGTTTTTCGAATTCAGACCGTTTTCTTTGAGCATCCTCTTTATCCTTTTGGCGTCTATCTGCCTCATCTTCCCCATGTTTCTTTTCTTCTCCAGCTGAGTTGCGAGTCCTCTGTGTATCCTCAAGAACTTCACTCACTCGTTTAGCCTCCTCGTCAAATGCTGCTGCTAACTGTTCAGCTGCGGTAGCCATTCCCTTTGCTATAGTTGCTGTTGACTCGAGGGTGACTATGGCCATGTCTTCCCGCCATACCGTCGATTAGAAACTGGTATGTCGTTTGGAGATCCTGAAGAATGGCTTCTGATGTTTGTAGGAACTTGCCTACTGTCATGGCTGACTTATCGCAGAGCTGCGACACGTTAACTCCAATGCGACGAATCTTTATTTGCAGTTCAGTGTATCCAGCTACTCCATTGTAGGCAATCCGTGTGAACTTGCCGACCATGCTGAGATCAGTCACGAGAGAGTCGAGATCTACACCTGTTAAAACAAGGTCCTCGTGCTTCTTTACCAAGGCCGAGTTACTTTCTGGTATCTCCAAGAGACTAAAGGTTTCATCTTCAAGTTTAACGACCAAGTCAACAGTAACACGTGTCAATGATGGAGAACCTATCTGAGAGACATTTTCACTTTGTGCTGTCGGCATGTTTTTTCTGCAATTTTCTTGATGGTCCATCTCTATCTGCTAAAACGTGATGTCTACTTCCAAGCCAATTGTTTGGTTGTCAATGTCTATAGAGTACATGGTTATACGGTGAATAGCTGCAGCATGCATGAACAAGAATAAACCTACCTAGAGTGCTGGAAATGTGAATGTCATCTTTTTTACGAACATTTTTAGAATGATTATTGCTCTCTGTAGGAAATTAGAGGAAATAATACACACTAGCTGATGGTGAAGAAAATAAGAATTTAGTGAGCTGTTCTATACATGGTTTGATTACAGTAAACTCGTCATTTTAAAAACTATTAATACATTTTTTAGTTTTAAAACTATGCTACTAGCTTGACAGCAGAAATTGTGAAATGATAAATGCCGCTGAACATTTCACAATAATTTTCAGCTTTCAAACAAGATGTATCCATCTATTATCAGGTATAGCGTGGAGAGGTACTAGTGGTCATGCAGACAAATACACTCTTACGAATTGTTACTCATTGTCTTCTAACCAAATGTACATGTATATGTCATGAGAAAGATAATTACACACTACACATTGTCCAAGCATACATTAGCTAGCTAGTCATCATTATTTGCATCTTCTTCCTCATCTTCCTTTTGCTTGTCTTCAATGGCTTTGTGGGCTACTTCTAGCTCCTTGGTGAAGTTCTTTGCCAATTCCATGACACTTCGTCTCGCCTCATCTTTTGTTAGGTTTTCTTTGAGTTGATCGTAGAGCTCTCTCTGTGTCACTTTGATCCTCTCAACGTATTGCCCACAGATGTTCCCCAGAGCAACCCAACGAGCATAGTAAGAAATGGCGTTTGACTTAAATCCTTGTGATCCCCAAATCTTAAGTCGTTCTGCTAAAGGGTTTTCCTTCGCTACTTTAATTTGTTTCACAATGTGTTCATTTCCCAATTCTGCACACTGCTGCTCCAGTTTCGTCCAAAAACTAGATATTTTTCTCATGACATCTGACAATAGTTTCAAACCTCCCATTGCTTTGTGCAGTGAGGGAATTGCTGCGCTCAAGAGATCACCATTTTCACCACATTTCGTTATTTCCATTGAGAACAGCTGGTAGTCTTCTATTGCCTTTCTGCGCTTTTCTTGCAATTCCTTCATTTCTTTAAGATGCATTTCCTTCTCTTGAAGAGCAATTCTGGCCATTTCAGTACTTTTTCCTGTAATACTATCCACAATAATTATACATAAAAAAGCCTTTTGGTCTCTCATTTACAGCCTGTCTTTCAGAAACCTTGTCATATTCATCTTCATGCTTGGCAAGTTGTTTTTCAAGATCAGCCCGTTGCTTTTCGGCCTCCTCTTTATCCTTTTGGCGCTTCTTTGCCAGTTCTTCCTCCTTTTTCTTGTCTTCTTCAGCCGTATCGTGAGTCCTCTGTGTATCTTCTAGAACGAGTTCAACTCGTTTAGCCTCCTCGTCGAATGCTGTAGCCAACTGTTCAGCTGCGGTAGCCATTCCCTTCGCTATAGTTGCTGTTGACTCGAGGGTGACTATGGCCATGTCTTCCATTCCGTCTATTAGAAACTGGTATGTCGTTTGAAGATCCACAAGAATGGCTTCTGAAGTTTGCAGGAACTTGCCCACCGTGATGGCCGACTTATCGCAAAGCTTTGACACGTTAACTCCAATGCGACGAATCTTTATTTGCAGGTCAGTGTATCCAGCTACTCCATTGTAGGCAATCCGCGTGAACTTGCCGACCATGCTAAGATCAGTCACGAGAGAGTCGAGATCTATACCTGCTAAAACAAGGTTCTCGTGCTTCTTTACCAAGGCCGATTTACTTTCTGGTATCTCTAAGAGGCTGAAGGTTTCGCCTTGGAAGTTTACTACTAAGTCAACAGTAACGCCGTCGCTAGCCATTGTCAGAAAAAATAACGTATAATGCGCGGTGCAATAAAGTGTGCGCCTTTTATACTGTCGACACCTTCTGTCAGTATTGCGCAATAAAACGTTGTAAAAATTTCTGATTATTAAGCTTACCCACTGCTGTCATACTGCAGTCGCAACAAAATCATCCTACAATGGCTTTTAGTCTAGGCCCTGACTAAGATTTGTATGCATTTAATTTAGGAGAGGATAACTCAACTGTTTTAGGGTAATTTGACCCCAAGGAATAAGATGTGATATGTGCCTTTTTGTCTATCCGCTGCGAAATACCCGAAATTGACCACGCCCTTTTTATCGGCATTGTCACTAACAATAATTGGTCTATCTTCTTAACCATTCTAGTAACATACTTTCTGGCAACTGTTCCAAGGTAATATGACCCTAAGGAATGTATTGGGATGTGTGCCAAACTAATATTCACTGCAAAAAAAAGCAAAAATTGCTACACGAAATGCATAAACGTCTCTATTCCAAAGAATTTGATTCTGATAGTTTGAAACAGTACAAGTACAGGGTATTTACCAACAAAAAGACACAATTTATTAACGTGAGGAGCCACTTAAACATAAAACTTAGGCAGCATTTAGTATTACAAGAATGATGTTCACTAAAATGAAGTTATTCAGTGATAGGATTTTGCAAGATTCACCTCCTTTACACTTGCAGTATTTGCAACACTTGATTCCAGCTACCCTGCAGCGAAATCCATTCTTGTGGCCGCATTTGCCACATGTAAAAGTATCAGGAAGGTCTTCAGACTTGGAGATAACCTAATCATTAGGAACAATTAAATTTTCTTTCTTCACAAAAGTGAAATTATACGACTCAGCGTTCATTTCTAAACTGGCATCTTTAAGTGGGCTTGTATCCATAGCTGTTGTTGATAATAATATCATTATGCTCTTTGAATATGCGTTCATGCATTGGCTGACGTGCAGGGAATTGTCTCAAAGTCCATTTTGAGGGAATTGCTATTAAAAGCAGTAAGACGCAGGTTGTCAAATGTTTCCAAGTCTGTTGTTGGCTTGAGACACCTTACTAGAACATTTTCTGCCATCTCCATCGTACTCTCTGTCAACTCCGAGTTGTTAACGTTCTGTAACATAGGCAGTGTTATTGTTGTGGACACTTCATTGCTGTATGCTTCAAGTCGTAGAAATATTGCTGGTTGAATCACATCCCGTCAGACCATGGAGTGCACGGAAAAACCTTGCAAGCTTGTCCCCAGTGCTGTGCAGATGTCATGTGACACATGAGGAAGCAGATGATAGGGTGATGTACCATATACAGGATATTCTAATCAGGTTATCTTCCTGCACTCAATGCCGGCTCTGACTGGATGTGATACAACTAACAAGATTTCTACGGAGCATGAAGCAATAAAAGCTATCGACAACAATTTAACACTGATACAGAACTTTAACAACTCGGAGTTGACAGAGAGTATGATGCAGATGGCAGAAAATTTTCTGGTAAGGTTTCTCAAGCCAACAAAAGACTTGGAAACATTTGATAACCTGCGTCTTGCTGCTTTTAATAGCAATTCCCTCAAAATGGACTTTGAGACAATTCCCTTCACGTCAGCCAATGCATGAACGCATATTCAAAGGCATATTATCAACAACAGCTATGGATGATAAGGTGCAAGATAATTTTATGTTGAAGAATGATCAAGATGGTTTCATGAACATAAGCTTTGTTGAAGTCCCATACTTAAAGCAGACAGCATTTGCTCTACGATTTAATTTAAGGGACAAATACCTGTACATGCATTTAGGCTGTGATGGACATAATACTAGCAAACTCATGGATTATTTTTCTTAATAATTTTGTGCAGCAAGTTCGTTGCACCAGGAACCATGTACAGTGGTTGACCCCATTGCATGTGGGCGGGCTCAATGTCTTGAATGCGTGGGCGAGTTTGTACAAAAGGATGTACTTCCAGTTTTGCCAAAATAGTCCCTTGACAATAGAGTACTATAGTGCATCCTTTGGTTACATATTTCCTAGTGAGGTTAAAGTTTCGCTTTCAGTCCCAGGCAAACCACCCTGGATGCCCTTTCCCAGTTATTTGAAATTTTCGCATGTAAATAATTTCATTCTGTAAACTATAATGTGATCAGCAACAAGAGCCTGTTCCCTGCTGCTGGCTATTTCAACTTCCTACTGGCTACAGCAAACCTACCTCTCAGTTTTGACAAACAGACTACAAGGACTGTTAAGTTCTCCCTGTACATGCTAGTATAGGGAGAGATGTGAATGCAGATGTTGAACACAGTCCTTGCAGTCTGTTTGTCAAAACTGAGTCAAGTTTGCAGCAATCAGCTGTACTGCAGTGTAACCTGAAGACAGCAATGTGCTGACCACATCCCGTGGTCACAACAATGAACACAAAATTGTTATAGGCTGTTTCTTCAGACCCTCATCTGAACCTACAAAATCATACCATGGTACTCCACATAGAGCAACAACAGCATTCCTCTGTGTTATTGACAAGGAATTATTATGCATTAACAGTGTATGACGAGCTGATGAAACATTAGCCTCGTGTCTAGATTGGGTCTTACAAAAGATGGGATGCTTTTATAAGACCCAATCTTGAGTATGCCTGCCAGGTATGGGACCCGCACCTCAAGAAAGACATTGCTGCCTTAGAGTCTGTCCAAAAATTTGCTCTCAGAGCCTGTACTAAAAGATGGGATGCATCTTACGACCTACTTCTTTCTCAAACAAAATTACCATCTCTTCAGGATAGAAGGTCCCACTTAAAATTTGTACTTTTTACAAAATTGTTCATTCCCTTGTGGACTTCCCTGTTGCTCCCATACGTTTCGATTCTAGTCCATATTCAACTAGATCCCTCCATTCCCTGAGTATCGCCAGTTATCCGTCTAAAACTAATCAATTCTCCGCTTCTTTCTTTCCCTCTTCAAGTAAACTTTGGAAAAGTTTAAGTTATGATGTTATATCTTTATCTAACTTTTGGTCTTTTAAAAAATGTACCAAATCTTAATTTTTTGTGCTGCATGTTACTGTACTTATAATTTTAGTGTAACTTTTGTTATTTGGGGTGCATACCTCGTGTTAGCATTTTTTTGCTATTGTATGCATCCAGGCTTATGCCAAATAGAAAAAGGATGTACTACATGCACCCTATTATCTATGGTTCATGTTTGGGTAAGTACCAGCTCGCCCACGCGTTCTAGTTACGAGCCCTGCCTACATTACCTAGTTTGCGCTTTTGAAGGCGTTTGGTAGCATTCTATTGTCTGCAGACTAACCCACAAGAAGCACAGGATTAACACTTCGGAAATAGGGACAAGAAAGTGAGGAGGTATACTAAATATCAACTTATTGCAGATTAGATTCTATTCCTAATGATTACAGTAATTTTCACTACTTTTTCTCCTTCGAGTCAGACTAATATCTGTGTAACTAGTCTCATTTCAATTTCCAACCTGCTAGGATTCACCGTTTGGTCTCAACCATGATGTGATCAGCGGAGCCTTCAATGGATGAATGCGGTAATGGAGCTAAGTGCACCACTTTGAAGACAGGTCATGATCATGCATGATCAGTTTCATGACACAAGTTCTGATCCATCTTTTACCCCACAGTATTGATGGTAACCCCTGGGTAACCCAATTGTTTTTAGTCACAAAATGATAGGAATTATTTTTGTCAGACCTCACTTTCTTCTAAGCTTATCATGCTGATTAGACTAAGTCTATCTTTCTATCCATGAAAAAACTGTCAATCGATCATGCGTCTCTATTATCAGATCTCACTTCTGTTTTCAAGTATGTTGCCTTTATTAAAACATCACTCAACTTGAAAGAATTGTCACAAAAGAAAAGGACCATTTATTATAACTATACTGCTAACAATTGTGTCCTATTTTTCTTTTGCTTTCTGTAATACTTGTTCCTCATAAATTCTCCTCACATAACTTTACTTTAATCGAATTGCTACACACTCTGTATTGCAGGCACTAGTTATCTCCACTAGCTATAATTTATATCTGATCTATTGACAAACGTATTTTCAGCTTGACTATACTTTTCATGAACAAAATTATACAATGCATTCAGGCAATGTATTGTCAATTAAACACAATGTATTAGCTAATTGTCACCATTTGTAACGTCTTATCATCTTTCCTTTCATTTGCTTCTAGCTCCTTGACGAAAGTATCAGCCAATTCCATGACATTTTGTTTTGCTTCATCTCTTGTGAGGTTTTCTCTGTGTTGCTCATAGAGCTCTCTCTGTGTCACTTTGATCCTCTCAACGTATTGTCTACAGATGTTGCCCAGAGCAACCCAACGAGCATAGTAACAAATGGCCCTTGTTTTAAAAGGTATTGAGCCCCAAATCGTAAGTCGGTAAGCTTCAGGCTTATGCATTGCTGTTTCAATCAGCTTCACAGTGTTGTCATTTCCTAATTCTGCACATTCCATCTCCAGTTTCTTCCAAAAATAGGATATTTTTCTCATGGCGTCGGACAATAGTGTTAAACCTCCCATAGCTTTGTGAAGTGAAGGAATCGCTGTTTCCAAGAGTTCACCATTTTCGCAACATTTCTTTATTTCCATCGAGAACTGGTGATAATCCTGTATCACCTTACTGCGCTTTTCTTGCAATTCCTTCATTTCTTTAAGATGCATTTCCTTCTCTTCAAGAGCAGCTCTGGCCATTTCAGCACTCCTCCCTGTAATACTATCTATAATATCCCAAATAAATCCTTTTGACCTCTCATTCTCAACTTGTCTTTCAGTAACCATGTCATATTCCTGCTCATGCTTATCAATTTGGTTTTCGAATTCAGACCGTTTTCTTTGAGCATCCTCTTTATCCTTTTGGCGTCTATCTGCCTCATCTTCCCCATGTTTCTTTTCTTCTACAGCTGAGTTGCGAGTCCTCTGTGTATCCTCAAGAACTTCACTCACTCGTTTAGCCTCCTCGTCAAATGCTGCTGCTAACTGTTCAGCTGCGGTAGCCATTCCCTTTGCTATAGTTGCTGTTGACTCGAGGGTGACTATGGCCATGTCTTCCATACCGTCGATTAGAAACTGGTATGTCGTTTGGAGATCCAGAAGAATGGCTTCTGATGTTTGTAGGAACTTGCCTACCGTCATGGCTGACTTATCGCAGAGCTGCGACACGTTAACTCCAATGCGACGAATCTTTATCTGCAGTTCAGTGTATCCAGCTACTCCATTGTAGGCAATCCGTGTGAACTTGCCGACCATGCTAAGATCAGTCACATGAGAGTCGAGATCTACACCTGTTAAAACAAGGTCCTCGTGCTTCTTTACCAAGGCCGATTTACTTTCTGGTATCTCCAAAAGGCTAAAGGTTTCATCTTCAAGTTTAATGACCAAGTCAACAGTAACACGTGTCAATGATAGAGCACCTATCTGAGAGTCATTTTCACTCTGTGCTGTCGGCACGTTGTTTTTGCAATTTTCTTGATGGTCCATCTCTTTCTGCTCCAATGTGATGTCTACCTCCAAGCCAATCTTTTTGTTGTCAATGTCTATAGAGTACATGGTATACTGTGAATAGCTGTATTTTGCACGAACACGAACAAACTCACCTAGAGTGCTGCAAATATTAATGTCATCTTGTTTACCAACGCTTTTAGAATGATTATTGCTCTCTGTAGCAAATTAGAGCAAATAATACACACTAGCTGATGGTGAACAAAAGAACAATTTATTGAGCTGTTCTATTACAGTAAACTATTCATTTGTATTCTGTCGTTGGCTGAAGATCATTATTACATGTCTTTTGATTCGGACATTGTGCAGCATTACTATAAGTAGATGGTTGTATTAACTAATTAACCAGGAGCACTTTCTGAAGAATCCTGTGCTTCTTCAGTACTCACTGGAGATGAACCGCTACTTTTCGTTGCTTTAGTTAAAACCTCTTTTGTTACCGAGACTGTATGAAGTCTTATTTTTTGCTGTTGCTGCAGCAGATATTGGAAAAGTATCAAGCATTTAATTTATTCGGTTGTGTCCCAATAGTCTCTAAAGTACAGAATGAGCAAATTTATTTCCTTTATTTAAGTACTCCATGCATTATGAATAATTATAACTTACTTCCTTGTAGATCAGAAGTTTCTAAAGTAACCGATACAGTGACGGTCATGTTCTTTAACACAGTGGCTTCTTCTCTCATATTAGCCTCTCCCAGTGCATTGATCAGTGTAGCCCAGGTCAGTGGTCTCTCATCATGCTCCAGGTTACCTCCTCTCAACCATTCATCAAGCAGATAATATACTGGTGTCTGTTCAGTTTTCAAATTTGCTATGATGTGTGGAGGGAAGCTCAAGGCTATAGCTAGTTGTGTTACTCGAGATTTGATCCGATCCATGAGTCTGAAGTGAACAGTACTTCCATCCTCACTAGTGTAGGCCATGTACTGCAGATCTTTGAGTTTTGGTGTAGCATCTAAAAGTAGACCTGAGAATAAATTATTATTAAGACAAATCTAACGATTTTACCTGTGCTAATGGGACCCGGATTCTTTTCAATATCACCAGCTAACAACAGCACAAGATGACCTATGACTGCCACGTGCTCGAGTAGAAGGACAAGGGAACCTATGTTCGACAGATGAGAGTCACACTGTGCAGAACATGGCAATTTCAGCCGGTCCCTGCTGTCAGCAACTTTCAGTAACGAGTTAGCAGCTGGTTGATGATCACGAAATGCTGATCGAGACAGGGAAGACCGCGAGCAATTAAACGTTCCAAGTATTGCCCGCCATAACTCGATAGATATCATAGCTGCTGCTGTGCGAGACAATGAGCAAGCAGGTTTCGCCTCGTGGGTCTTTAAGGTGGCGGGTAACCAGAATTAATGATATTCATGACTTTGCAAGTAGCTGTATTTTCCCAGCCATGGGTATTCGTGCGAACAGAGTCGCTGCGTGTAGTTTGTTTGCCTATCGATAGGCATCTAATATAGCAAATTTCAGCAATGCAGTGTTAGCCATCGAGGAGCTACGAGCTCGCCCTGTGAAGACTAAGCACGATCGATTGTAAACACACTTTCTTTAGTTGTGCGAAAGGAACGAAGCTAAAACTGCTCGAGCATGCTCATCTGCCACCTTTGCAGGTATCTATGCAAGGATTTCGCCGAGCGCTGCTCGTACGCGATATTACAGCAACGCAGGCTGTGCTGTCTGGAAGCACATAGCTGTAATATCGCGTACGAGCAGCGCTCGGCGAAATCCTTGCATAAATACCTGCAAAGGTGGCAGATGAGCATGCTCGAGCAGTTTTAGCTTCGTTCCTTTCG
>OZ024785.1:15010162-15069669 GCA_964017065.1 Haliclona indistincta | reverse complement strand
GGCGAAATCCTTGCATAAATACCTGCAAAGGTGGCAGATGAGCATGCTCGAGCAGTTTTAGCTTCGTTCCTTTCGCACAACTAAAGAAAGTGTGTTTACAATCGATCGTGCTTAGTCTTCACAGGGCGAGCTCGTAGCTCCTCGATGGCTAACACTGCATTGCTGAAATTTGCTATATTAGATGCCTATCGATAGGCAAACAAACTACACGCAGCGACTCTGTTCGCACGAATACCCATGGCTGGGAAAATACAGCTACTTGCAAAGTCATGAATATCATTAATTCTGGTTACCCGCCACCTTAAATACGATATTGAGTTCCCACAAAGAAGGAAGGATTTGAAAAGGAAGCGCAAAAAGGATGTACCACACGCACTCTACTTCGAGGGACTACTTCTTATCACGCTGTTACCAGATCTAGGAACCACAAAACCGCGTATCTTAAGTTCAAAATACGAGCCCCGCCCACAATGTGTACTGGAGCTAGCGCATGCAGGGCTCAAAAAAGTGTTTGGTAACTTGTAAGAAGTTATCAAGAGAGCGATCGACTCATTGCAGAAAACTCAAGACCAATCGAGACAGACTGCAGTTAGCTTATTATCTGAATATCTCAGTAAGTTTCAAATCATGATGAGCTCCAGATGCATGTATGTCTTCGTAAATTAAAGTAGCTCTTTAGAAAGGAAAAAAAGCAATGTCTCTAGCATCAATCACAGCAAGCAGCTGATGATGAGGCAACAATGTTTAAAGCGTCGTCTTTGCTTGTTTCAAATTCTTCACTTTGTAAAGGTCACTCTTAGTCATACAGAACTATGCTACTAACTTGAATTGACAGCAGAGATTGTGAAATGAAAAGAAGTAAGCTCCTGATCATGCTACTGCCCATCATTTCACAATAATTTCAGTTTTCAAGCAAGTTTTATCCACCTCAGTATTATCAGCAATAGCGTGGGGAGGTAGTGGTCATGCAGACTACTACACTCTTACGTATAAGGTTGTTACTCATTGCCTTCTAACCAAAATTAATGTATACATGTCATGAGAAAGATAATTACACACTACACATTGTCAAGCATACAATACATGTAGCTAGCTTGTCAGTATTTCTTCATATTTCTTTTGTTTGTCTTCAATGGCTTTGTGGGCTGCTTTTAGCTCCTTGGTGAACATCTCTTCTAATTCCATGACACTTCGCCTCGCCTCATCTTTTGTTAGGTTTTCTTTGAGTTGATCATAGAGCTCTCTCTGTGTCACTTTGATCCTCTCAACATATTGTCCACAGATGTTGCCTAGAGCAACCCAACGAGCATAGTAACGAATGGCACTGAATTAACTTAAATCCTTTTGACCCCCAGAACTTAAGTCGTTTTGCTTCAGGCATTTTCATCGCTGCTTGAATGTGTTCCACAATGTATTCATTTCCCAAGTTTTCACATTCAAACTCAATTGTCTTCCAAAAAAGGATATTTTTGTCATAACATCTGACAATCATATTAAACCTTCCATAGCTTGGTGCAGTGAAGGACTTTCTACAGCCGAGTATAGCGAGTCCTCCGTGTATCTTCTAGAGCGTATTCAACATGTTTAGCCTCCTCGTCAAATGCTGTTTCTAACTGTTAATTCAGCTGCCTCGGCCATTCTATTCACTATCGTTGCTGTTGACTGGAGGGTGACTTCCGAACTGTCGATTAGAAACTGGTATGTTGTTTGGAGATCCTGAAGAATGGCTTGTGATGTTTGCAGGAACTTGCCTACCGTGATGGCCGACTCGACTTGTCACACAGCTGCGACACTTTAACTCCAATGCGACGAATCTTTATCTGCAGGTCAGTGTATCCAGCTACTCCATTGTAGGCAATCCGCGTGAACTTGCCGACCATGCTAAGATCAGTCACGAGAGAGTCGAGTTTTATATGTGTTAAAACAAAGTCCTCATGCTTCTTTACCAAGGCCGATTTACTTTCTGGTATCTCCAAGAGGTTAAAGGTTTCGCCTTCAAGTTTAATGACCAAGTCAACAGTAACACTTGACAATGATGGAGCATTTTTAGAATGATTATTGCTTTCTGTAGGAAATTAGAGAAAAATAATACACACTAGCTGATGATGAAAAGAAGAATTTAGTGAGCTGCTCTGTACATGGTTTGATTACAGTAAACTCATCATTTTAAAACTGATTTGTTGGCTGAAGATCATTATTACAATGTCTTTTGATTTGGATATTGTACAGCATTACTATGATAAGTAGACTGTTGTACTAACTAACCAGGAGAACTTTCTGAAGGATCCTGTGCTTCTTCAGTACTCACAGGAGATGAACCACTGCTTTTGGTTGCTTTAGTTAGAACCTCTTTTGTTACCGAGACTGAAGCCTCTTTTGCTGCTGCAGAGATAATGAGCAAAGTTATTTCCCTTATGTAAGTATCCATGCATACATGACTAGTTTGCTTAATTATATAACTTAGTTTATTTTATTTTGTTTTCTTTTTTGGATGCACACTAGAATTAGCTTAATTTGCTATTTTGTGTTTCCTTTGCTCATGCAAAAACATATTTTAAAAAATAATAAAAACTTACTTCTTTGTGGATCAGAAGATTCTAACGTAACCGGTACAGTCATCTTGTTTAACACAGTGGCCTCTTCTCTCATATTAGCCTCTCCCAGTGCAGTGATCAGTGTTCCCCAGGTCAGTGGTCTCTGGTCATGCTCCTGGTTGCCTCCTCTCAACCACTCACTCAGTACATAGTAGACTGGGCCTCCTTTTTTGGTCTCCAAGACATCTATGATGTATTGAGGGAAGCACAAGGCTATAGCTAGCTGTGTTACTCGTGATGTAATCCGATCCATGAGTCTGAAGTGAACAGTCTTTCCATCCTCACTAGTGTAGGCCATGTACTGCAGTGCTTGAAGTGTTGGTGTCGCATCTAAAAAGTAGATGAGCAAATTAAAATTAAGACAAATCTAATGATTTTACCTTTGCTAATGGGACCTGGATTCTTTTCAATATCACCTGCTAACAACAGCACAAGATGAGCTGTGACTGCCACGTGCTCGAGTAGAAGGAAAAGGGCACACATCTTCGACAGATGAGAGTCACACTGCGCAGAACTTGGCAATTTCAGCCGGTCCCTGCTGTCAGCAACTTTCAGTAACGAGTTAGTAGCTGGTTGATGATCACCACGAAATGCTGATCGAGACAGGGAAGACTGCGAGCAGTTGAACATTCCAAGTCTTGCCCGCCATAACTCGATAGATATCATAGCTAGACAATGATAGCGATTACAAGGAAGGTTCACCTACATGTAGTGGGGTTTTTAATCGCTATACAATGTACGATATTGAGTTAATCCCACAAAGAAGCAAAAATACGAGTCCCGCCTACAATGTGTACAGGGTCTACATTATCGAGAGTTATCAAGTGAGGGATCGACTCATTGAAGAAAACTCAAGACTAATCGAGACAGACTGCAGTTAGCTGAATATCTCGGTTTCATATTCATATTCATATTCATATTATTGCTTTACAGTCACAAAAGGATGAGAAATAAAATAATGATGAGATAAATTTGATTGAGTGACTGACAGACTGTACATAAAAATATATACAGCTGAATGGAAAAGAAGGGAAAAAAAAGAAGAAATTACGTGCTTACAAAAGAATATGTGGAGAAACCTACAGGAACACACTTATTACACGGACACAAGAAATGGAAAGAACAAGGATTAGATGGATTAAAAGATTTTAGGAAATTTGACCAAAGAAAATTTGTTAAGTTATATTTGATAGTTTGAATAGATTTAGTGGTGTCAATGGGAGGAAGAGAATTCCATAGTCTTGGGATTCGATTAAAATAGAAATGCCGAGTAACCGAAAATCTCGAAAAAGTATGTTTTAGTTTGAAATTAGAGGTTGAACGTGTGGGACCAGAAGTGAAAGTGAAATAGTCTGAGAGGGAGAAATTATCTGGAGGGTTTTTGATGCACTTTACAAGGAACAGAATATCATGAAGCTCAAACCACTGCATCAAAGGAAGAATTTTCAGTGAAACCAATCTGTCTTTGTAAGAGGCAGTTGTAGGACCAAGTATATATTTGGTGGCTTTACGTTGCACTCGTTCAAGTCGGGATATGTCACATATCTGATTAGGTCTCCACACTTGCGAACAATATGATAGCTTTGATCGAACCAATGTTAGATACAAGAGTCGTTTGATGTGGACTGGAATCAGTGTAGAGATGTTTCTTCTTATTAAGTACAAGGAATAGTAGGCTGAGGAACAGATAGTGTCATAATGTTTAGACCAGGACAAGTTGGAAGTGATAGTGATGCCAAGATCTCGTTGGCTAGAAACATACTTGATAACAGATTGCTGGATTTTGTAGGGAAATGAAGGGTCTAGATTGGACGCGTGAGAGTGTGATGGATTGAGCGAGGTTCTAAGCACAGCACATTTTTCTTTTATTTAGTGATAAGTTCCATAATGAACACCATACAGATAGGTGGTCAAGGTCAGATTGGAGAAGATGCTGGCTGTGACTTGTCTCAATTTGATGCATAAGCTTGGTGTCATCAGCAAAGAGATAGCAATTTGCATGAGCAATAGATAGAGGCAAATCATTAATAAACACCAAGAATAGAAGGGGACCAAGGACACTACCCTGAGGAACACCAGACAAGACTGGTAGTCTTGTAGATTGGCTACTTTTAAAATAGGTGTAGTGAAAACGGCCATTAAGATATGACTTGAACCAAAGCCACAGGGAACCGGTGATGCCAATTGACCAGAGTTTAAAGAGGAGTTCGTTATGAGAGACAGTATCGAAAGCTTTTTTAAAGTCAAGGTACACAATATCAGAGGATTTTCTTTTTTCAGTATTGTTCAATATTTCAGACAAGAAGATTAACATTTGAGAGGGACAGGATCTATTTGGGAGAAAACCAAACTGCTGTTTGTTCAGTGAAGGATAGATAAAATGACAAATTTTGGAGTACACAAGCGATTCAAAAACTTTAGACATGATGGGCAACAGAGAGATGGGTCTGTAGTTAGAGATAAGATGTAGGTCACCTTTTTTGGGTATAGGACAAATTCTATGAACTTTCCAGTCGGAAGGAAAAATAGCTGACTCAAGACTAAGATTGAAGATAGCTGTCATCGGTTCAGAGAGTGAAGTAGCACAAAATTTGAGAACTTTGGGACTGATATTATCGTGACCAGGAGATTTAAAGGGATTAAGAGTTGCCAAAACTTCGTAAACCTCATCTTGATCAAGAGAAATAGTATGTAATTGTGCAGATGGAGGAGGAGGTAACAAGTCCATGCTTGGGAGAAAGTAGTTGCTTTTCGTAAAGGTTGAATGGAAAAATAAATTAAACGATTCAGCTATTTTGAGTGAGTCCGATTCAAGCTTATCGTTGAGCCAGAAAGAATTGGGAATAAGCTTAGATTTACTAAGACGTTGGAGATAGGAGAACAGGCCTTTTGAATTCATGGCAAAAGAACCAATAAGATTGGCATCATGGTCTGCCTTAGCTTGCTCGATGAGATGTTGATTTTGTAGTCTTAGGTTGTTTAGGACTAGCTGTTTGGTAGAAGAAGGATGTTTCAGTAAGTACTTTTGTAGAGATCTGATTTTATTGAGAGTGTGCTTGATCTGGGGAGTGTACCAATTGGGATAGACATGTTTTGATTTCAATGGATTTGGACTTATAGGGACACAGGCATGGACAGCGGAGACAATATATGAACTAAGCTCATCCCAAGCACTGTCGACATCAACTAATGAATAGTGGTCAAAGACGAAGTCTACAAGTAGACTGTCGATGGCAGAGTAATCCGCAAGGCGGTAGTCACAAGAAGCACCAGATGAGTATTTTGTTGTAAAAAGAGCCGTTGAAGGAAGAGCTAGGTAGAAACTTAGCAAATAGTGGTCTGAATAGGAACAAACAGAGGTGTCAACATTGAGATTAAATATAGACTCAGGTGCATTTGTCAAAATTAGATCTAGAATGATTCCTTGTTTGTGTGTAGCAGAATCAACAAGTTGAAGTAAATTTTTGTCAAACAATGCGTTGCACAAGGCTAGCAGCAATTAAGCAGCTGATGATGAGCAACCAATATGTTTAAAGCATATTACCTTTGTTGCTTTATCAGGTATAGCGTGGAGAGGTAGTGGTCATGCAGACTATTATTACACTATTACGTATAAGGTTGTTACTCATTGTCTTCTAACCAAATGTACATGTCATGAGACAGATAATTACACACTACACATTGTCAAGCATACATTAGCTAGCTAGTCATCATTATTTGCATCTTCTTCCTCATCTTTCTTTTGCTTGTCTTCAATGGCTTTGTGGGCTACCTCTAGCTCCTTGGTGAAGTTCTTTGCCAATTCCATGACACTTCGCCTCGCCTCATCTTTTGTTAGGTTTTCATTGAGTTGATCGTAGAGCTCTCTCTGTGTCACTTTGATCCTCTCAACGTATTGCCCACAGATGTTCCCCAGAGCAACCCAACGAGCATAGTAACGAATGGCCTTTGACTTAAATCCTGTTGATCCCCAAATCTTAAGTCGTTGTGCTTCAGGCCTTTTCATCGCTGCTTCAATTTGCTTCACAACGTGTTCATTACCCAATTCTTTACATTCCTGCTCCAGTTTTGTCCAGAAACTGGATATTTTTCTCATGACATCTGACAATAGTTTTAAACCTCCCATAGCTTGGTGCAGTGAAGGAATTGCTGTGCTCAAGAGATCACCATTTTCACCACATTTCGTTATTTCCATTGAGAACAGCTGGTAATCCTCTAT
This sequence comes from Haliclona indistincta, assembly GCA_964017065.1. Taxonomy (NCBI): domain Eukaryota; kingdom Metazoa; phylum Porifera; class Demospongiae; order Haplosclerida; family Chalinidae; genus Haliclona; species Haliclona indistincta. Next base: position 15,062,856 of record OZ024785.1, on the reverse strand, counting down.
TGCCTTTCTGCGCTTTTCTTGCAATTCCTTCATTTCTTTAAGATGCATTTCCTTCTCTTCAAGAGCAATTCTGGCCATTTCAGTACTTTTTCCTGTAATACTATCGACAATATCCATAAGAAGGCCTTTTGATCTCTCATTCTGAGCTTGTCTTTCAGAAACCTTGTCATATTCTTTCTCATGCTTGGAAAGTTGTTTTTCAAGATCAGCCCGTTGCTTTTCGGCCTCCTCTTTATCCTTTCGGCGTTTCTCTGCCTGATCTTCCTCCTTTTTCTTGTCATCTATAGCCGTATCGTGAGTCCTCTTTGTATCTTCTAGAACGAGTTCAACTCGTTTAGCCTCCTCGTCGAATGCTGTCGCTAACTGTTCAGCTGCGGCAGCCATTCCCTTCGCTATAGTTGCTGTTGACTCGAGGGTGACTATGGCCATGTCTTCCATACCGTCGATTAGAAACTGGTATGTCGTTTGAAGATCCACAAGAATGGCTTCTGATGTTTGCAGGAACTTGCCCACCGTGATGGCCGACTTATCGCAAAGCTTTGACACGTTAACTCCAATGCGACGAATCTTTATCTGCAGTTCAGTGTATCCAGCTACTCCATTGTAGGCAATCCGCGTGAACTTGCCGACCATGCTAAGATCAGTCACGAGAGAGTCGAGATCTATACCTGCTAAAACAAGGTTCTCGTGCTTCTTTACCAAGGCCGATTTACTTTCTGGTATCTCCAAGAGACTAAAGGTTTCATCTTCAAGTTTAACGACCAAGTTAACAGTAACTCCGTCGCTATCGCCTGTAGCCATTGTCAGAACAATAATAATGCGCAGTGCAAGAAAGTGTGCGTGACCAGCACTTTTATACTGTCGACACCGCCTGTCAATAATGCGCAGTACAATTTGTGAAATAGTTTGCATTTTTTACTTAAGCTCGTCCACTGCTGTTGTAGACAGAGCACTCGCAACAATACCATCCTACAATGGCTTTGATCGACAACAAGCATCAAAATCAAATATTTTCACTGGTAGCACAAGCCTCTGATTGCCTACAAACCAACCCGCAAGAGGCACAACGTCATCTAGAGAAGCTCAAGAATGCCTTACCGACAATAATAGACTCATTGGAAAGGACTAAAAGAGAACTTGAAGAGAGACAGAGGAAACTGGAAAGCGAGGGAGAGGCCATCGCGAGAGATATAAAATCCTTGGAGCAGGAGCAAGACTCGCTGAGAGATAAAGTCAATTCTCTCATTGCTAGTAAAGCTGGCTTGGAGTCCGATCTTGAGTGTGCTAAAAGAGATTTGGAAAGAGCGGAAAGTGAGAAGCGAAAAGCAGAGAGTAAGAAAGATGACGCAATAATAGGAACAGTAGCAGGTGGAGTTGGAGCAGTCTTATTGGGTGTACTATTCCCTCCTAGTCTGATTGCGACTGTCCCTGCCGTAGCAACTGCTGGAACAATATCTATCGTGGAGGCAGATAAAGCGGTCGATCGCTGCAAAAGCAGGGTATCTAGTGTCAGAGGCTCAATATCCGACACAGAAGCTCAGATTCGTTCAGCTAACAACGATATCGCTAACAATCAGAGACGTATCGCAGAAAAAGGTCCTAGGAAGCAGCAACTGCACAAGGAGCTTGGTCAGGTCAAGAATAGCAGCGGGTTCATGCGGGAAGCTGAATGCTACTTCGGAGGGTTAAAGACCGCTGTTGAAGGCGGACAGAACCCGACTGAAGTGCTACATAAATACGTCAAGAAAGCTAACCAAGAAGAACGGTATGTCATATTGAATAGCAAAGGAGTGAAGATCAAGGCTCAGTCATTCGCCACAGTATGGGAGAAGGTGCAAGATATGATGAAGAATGATCAAGATGGTTTCATGAACATAAGCTTTGTTGAAGTGCCATACTTAAAGTAAACGGCATTTGCTCTACGATTCAATTTAAAGGACAAATAATTTATATGTACTTGCATTTAGGCTGTGATGGACAAGAAAATAATAATTATAATAAATACACTTTGTGTATAATGCATGATTTGTACTGATTTGTACTTTGAAAATAATTTATTATCAATCAACCCAAAGCGACTTGTCACAATTACAACATAATCATCATAATTTGAAAGTTCCTTTGCTCTTCAATCCAGCATTACTTAGTGTGTGGGTTGTATAGTCAGTTGTCTCATCATCTCTTCCACTGGTATTGATGGCAGCTCATCATCATCCTCTCCATCATGACTACTACCACCCTCATGCCTGGGATCTGTATGGACAGAGAGAAAATTAACCGACTGCTTTATTAACTGACTGCTTTATTAACAGACTGCTTTATTAACTGACTGCTTTATTAACTGACTAATTTATTAACTGACTGCTTTATTAACTGACTGCTTTATTAACTGACTGCATGAATGAATCAAATTGTAGAGGCCCGGCCTTGTTCTTGACAATACTACCAAACTCATGGATTGATGAAGTTTCTTTGTGCAGCAAATTCGTTTTCACTAGGAACCCTGTACAGTGGTTGCCTCCAATGCATGTGGGCGGGGCTCAATGTTTCAAATGCGTGGGTGAGCTTGTACAAGAGGATGTACTTCCTGTTTAACCAAAATAGTCCCTTGACAATAGAGTACTACAGTGCATCCTTAGTTTATGCATTTCATACTAGAGGTTAAGTTTTGCTTTCAGTCCCAGGAAAACCACCCTGGATGCCCTTTATCAATAATGAAAGTTTAGTATGACTGTAAAGAAATTCATAGTTACTCCAGAATTAAACCTCACGAAAATTATAAATTATAATACAGTCATACTATGATCATCTAAAAGCAATCCATTACATGACAAAGCTCTATAGGGGTTTTCCAAAAGTACGTCATCTACAACAATTACCATAGTAACGCGTGCGGCCGCCATTTTGTTTGGGTCCACTTGTACAAGATTCACCGCCTGTACTATCTTAGACTGCACTATCACAACTATAATGAATACAAGCTTGTAGGTTGATGACATTTCTTGCTAACCATGAACCTGAGAAGTTGTGATATGCCGATCTAGCCACACGATCTGCAGTACTAGCGATAGCCACGCCACTGGCATGCCTACAGCCATGATCCTATATTAAACCATGTATTTAGTTGGAAAGGCACCTGGAATACCATCAACCTACAAGCTGGTATTCATTATAGTTGTGATATTGCAGTCTGAGATAGTACAGGTGGTGAATCTTGTACAAGTGGACCCAAACAAAATGGCGGCCGCACGCGTTGCTATGGTAATTGTCGTAGATGACGTACTTTTGGAAAACCCCTATTGTAATGTAAGGTCTCTAGTCTACATGTAGATGTTGCTGTAAACCATGATGTGAACAGCAACAAGAGCCTGTTCCCTGTGTAGTAAACGCAGACTACTGGGCACCCAACTGAACAACTCTTAACAATCACTTGTACTTGTACTACTGTTCCTATTGTATCATGTCAGTCACTATATAAGCCCTGGTGGCCCATCTCTCATCATGCCATGCTATGCTATGTTCAGTCTGCCTGTCAATAATCATTTGGTTGATTCTCTGTTACAATCACTCTGTCATCTGCTGCGTTAGCTGGCGTTACTACACCCTGCTGATGGCTATTCAACTTTCTCTACTATAGCTGCAGCCGATTGCAGCAAACTTGAATCTCAGTTTTGACCAACATACTACAAGGACTCATATTTTTAGTCAACACCACACCCCTCCCTGTACATGCTAGTATAGGGAGAGGTGGGTGTTGAACATAATAAGAGTCCTTGTTGCCTGTTTGTCAAATCTGAGTCAAGTCAAGTTTGCTGTAATCAGCAAACTGCAACTGCAGTGTAACCTGAAGACAGCAATGTGCTGACCACAAGGTATGTCCCGTGGTCTCAACAATGAACACCAAATTTGCTACTGTATAAGAGACAATCAGCAGTTTAGATTGAGTCTACACAATCACACCATTGGTATAAACTGTGTCATACAAATTCAGAGCAACAACAGCATTCCTGCATGTTATTGATGAGGACTTATTATGCATTAATAGTGTATAATGAGTTGATGAAACATTAGCCTCATGTCCACACCTGCCTGGTACACACAGTTCGCAATTTATCCAACATCCAGTTTAAACACAGATGCTTACCGTACATTTCTCTGTGTTACAATGCTAGCCATGTGGTGGACACAACTAGATAATGCTCAGTGAACTACTACAAGGCTGACACTTGGTTGTAAGGCAAGTTTAGCTGATTCTTTCGCCTGTACGTAACATTGTACGCCAGAAATAAAAGCATCGCACTAAAACGAGATGAATTGAAGTGTGCATGTGTTTATTAATTGCACACATGCATCTACTGAGTACACCAGGCCTAATAATTTTAGAGGGTACGAGATTAATGAAACATTAATTTTGTCTGACTTTAAATCCTACCTAGGAAGATGTTGATATTCTGTCTGTAGGTCTTATCTTCCTCTAGGTCCTCCATGAAGGCAGCCATGTCCCTCTCATACTCCTCTGAGTCCACCTCATTCACTAGCTCCTTGTCCAGCTGCTGAAGGTGCCAGTTCCTCTTCTTCGACCTCTTCTTATGATCACCATAACACTTCTTAACAATAACCTGCAGAGAGAGAGAGAGAGAGAGAGAGAGAGAGAGAGAGAGAGAGAGAGAGAGAGAGAGAGAGAGAGAGAGAGAGAGAGAGAGAGAGAGAGAGAGAGAGAGAGAGAGAGAGAGAGAGAGAGAGAGAGAGAGAGAGAGAGAGAGAGAGAGAGAGAGAGAGAGAGAGGGAGAGAGAGGGAGGGAGGGGGGAGGGAGGGAGAGAGGGAGGGAGGGAGAGAGGGAGGGAAGAGAGAGGGGGGAGAGAGAGAGAGAGTAGTAGTAGTAGCATGAACTTTTACTATAGTACATTTATTTCATAGAACAGTGATGCATGCTTGAGCCAATATCAGAACACCAGCAGTATGTAAGTAACCTGCAATTCTCAGCTAATATGTTATTATACCAAGCATCATGTATGTGTCTCTATCAATACAGCAATTGGCAGCTTTCATAGTAAGACTACTTGTGCCAGTATTCTGGATTTAGTAGTCAGCTAAATAATTATACTGGACTTATCATAATGTTTGAACTTGTGAGCATATGAACATGAGCTTGTTACAAGTATCTGATGTGATCAAACAGATGTGTTCTTTGAACATGGGGCATTACATTGCTTGAAGGGTCATGTCAAGCCTAGCTCAAGCTTACCATAACTACAAATGGATTATGACTATAGGCTGATCATACAAGTGTCTAAGGAAAAGATATGCATACAGGAATTCTAGGAATTTTTTGACTAGTGACCAGTCTAGACTCCACTTGACCCCAATCTCTAATCAGTATCTCACCACATCAGGTATAGTGGATTGATCCATAGTCTCCATGTGTTCATTATTGATATTAGCATGACAGAAATCATACCTGTGAGAATACAAACACACCAGATCATAGATTGATCTGGATCTGGATCATAGATCCAGATCCAGATTGATCTATGATTGATCTGGATCATAGATTGATCATAGATTGTATAATGAACAAATTTTGGTGAAAGCTTGCAGATTTGTCAAAATTACCCACCATGACAAGTGCATTTCATGAAACAATAATTGTGATGAGGTAGTACAGTAAGATCATGCATTAACAGACAGCTACACTGTTAGATGATAAAGAAGGCTCCACCAAACCATTAGATGATAAAGAAGTTATCAATCTACTCCACTACACCATTAGATGATAAAGAAGTGATCAATCTACTCCACTACACCATTAGATGATAAAGAAGTGATCAATCTACTCCACTACACCATTAGATGATAAGAAGTGATCAATCTACTCCGCTACACCATTAGATGATAAGAAGTGATCAATCTACTCCACTACACCATTAGATGATAAGAAGTGATCAATCTACTCCGCTACACCATTAGATGATAAGAAGTGATCAATCTACTCCACTACACCATTAGATGATAAAGAAGTGATCAATCTACTCCACTACACCATTAGATGATAAGAAGTGATCAATCTACTCCGCTACACCATTAGATGAAAGTAAAGTAAAAAAGCTTTAATAAAAAAACTGAAAAGTGTAGGGATGACTCTTAAAAAAGGAAAGGAACAAGATGGGATGATGCTTGCAAAAGTAAAGGAACAAGATGGAATAATGCTTGCAAATGTAAAAGTCCCAAGTATCCCTACATCAGCGGCTTGTTGCGACAACGTGCAACTGACAATTGCGGAATCCTCTTCCTATACATTTACAACCATCAATTAGTTCATCGGACTGCGTCCTCCAAACACAGCTACCTGCAGCATATTTACAACAGTCAACTACTTCATCGGACTGCGTCCTCCTAAACACAGACACCTCTAGTTATTTACAACCGTCAAGTACTTCATCGGACTGCGTCCTCCAAACACAGATACCTCTAGTTATTTAGAACCGTCAATTACGTCATCGGACTGCGTCCTCCTTCAAGCCGCTGATGTAGGGATACTTGGGACTTTTACATTTGCAAGCATTATTCCATCTTGTTCCTTTACTTTTGCAAGCATCATCCCATCTTGTTCCTTTCCTTTTTTAAGAGTCATCCCTACACTTTTCAGTTTTTTTATTAAAGCTTTTTTACTTTACTTGTTCCTGTTACTTTTTTGATCACTACCAGTTTGAACTTATTCTATGTTAGATGTTATTTCATTTTGACAACTCTGTGAGCAGCGCACTGAGTTACTAGTCTAGCATGCAGATGTGAACGTGCACGGGTCTTGAGAGTAAGGAGTGTGGTCTAAAATAATCATTTAATATTACCAATCATTCAATGAAAGGTTTAAAATATCAAGTCCATGTATGACAGATTTGACAACATGATACTTGTTAGTACTGTAATGGATGAAGACTGACTAATACTGACACTGAATTGGACCACGCCTAGTAGAATCTTGTTGATGCCAATATCACACTCACAGTGGCTTCTAGTCCTTACGCTGCGTGGTGTAGGAACCTTTCTGTGCGTAGGTAAGCGGCGCCGGTACAGTACTCAGCCCCGGCGGTTCACGTCTGGGCATGTCAGTTTTAACCAGCCATCTAAAGCTTTAACAAACAGATCAATGTTACTTAGAGTATAGTACAGCTCTAGACAAATTTCATACCTCTGGCTTGCGCGCTCAAGCGTCCAGACCAGAGACAAACGAAGTATCCATCGAGATAGCTGCAAAGCTGATGTGGGCGGAGTCAATAATAAGTAGCGACAATAGGGTTAATTATTTAATGGCGTCTTCAGTCCAAAACGGTCTAAAAACCATGTTTTTCAAGGATTACTCGCTTCTGGTAGTGTTTAATGCCTATCTAAGACGTAAGTGCACTATTCCAGGTATATACACGTGCAATTGTGAAGGTTTGGTAGTGATTCGTTCACTCAGGACAGCGTCAGGCTTACTGAAAGAAGAAAGAAGAAAGAAGAAGAAAGAAGAAGAAGATGAACAATTCGCGTGGGCGGCGATTTCTGTTTACCACTTTAGAAACGTCTGCCCGCTTCGCCAAAGGTATTTCCATGCTCAGAACAATCGCCTGATCAATCCTAGATGTCTGGAATCTCGATAAACGCTACAACAGCCAAGATCTGCAACGACCTCCCTGAGAGTCGCCATCTTGATTTTCGTCGACAAGCAAGCAGTCCCGGCGACTTTCTTAGACTTCCTACAAGCGCTCGCACTTCAGATTCCCTTAGAGATAGTGAAAATGCAGTAGAAATGTATAACAGTAGAGATATGTGCGAAAACTCATTTTCACACATGAGTAGCCGCCATCTTAGTTCGAGGTCATCCCTACATATCATTGCCGATCGGCAATGATAATAAGAAGTGATCAATCTACTCCACTACACCATTAGATGATAAAGAAGTGATCAATCTACTCCGCTACACCATTAGATGATAAGAAGTGATCAATCTACTCCACTACACCATTAGATGATAAGAAGTGATCAATCTACTCCCCTACACCATTAGATGATAAAGAAGTGATCAATCTACTCCGCTACACCATTAGATGATAAGAAGTGATCAATCTACTCCACTACACCATTAGATGATAAGAAGTGATCAATCTACTCCGCTACACCATTAGATGATAAGAAGTGATCAATCTACTCCACTACACCATTAGATGATAAGAAGTGATCAATCTACTCCGCTACACCATTAGATGATAAGAAGTGATCAATCTACTCCCCTACACCATTAGATGATAAAGAAGTGATCAATCTACTTAACAACAGCTTTGAAGCATAATGTAGTTATTTCAGCTAAACATTCTATAGATAGAGAATTGCAACAAAGAGCAGGCTCACACAGCAAGTCACTAAAAAGAACAAAAAGGCATTGTCCTCAACAATATGGAGTGAGTGCAAGAGCTCCTTGAAAGGTGAGAAGGATGACAGGAGGTAAAGTATTCTCCAAGGAGCATAACAATTAGATTGGAATGTCATGTTCACATTAGATGTTTATCCAAACCATGGGTGCATTAGTTGACAACAGGTGACCCTATTTTGATTTTAGCAGCTGGTACACATGCTGTTGGCAGTAGGTACAGTAGGTATCTAAAATGTGTGTATAGTCCCAGCACTAGATGATACTGTATTGGTTAGTTGTGTTGTGTATAGTCCCAGCACTAGATGATACTGTATTGGTTAGTTGTGTTGTGTATAGTCCCAGCACTAGATGATACTGTATTGGTTAGTTGTGTATAGTCCCAGCACTAGATGATACTGTATTGGTTAGTTGTGTTGTGTATAGTCCCAGCACTAGATGATACTGTATTGGTTAGTTGTGTATAGTCCCAGCACTAGATGATACTGTATTGGTTAGTTGTGTTGTGTATAGTCCCAGCACTAGATGATACTGTATTGGTTAGTTGTGTATAGTCCCAGCACTAGATGATACTGTATTGGTTAGTTGTGTATAGTCCCAGCACTAGATGATACTGTATTGGTTAGTTGTGTTGTGTATAGTCCCAGCACTAGATGATACTGTATTGGTTAGTTGTGTTGTGTATAGTCCCAGCACTAGATGATACTGTATTGGTTAGTTGTGTTGTGTATAGTCCCAGCACTAGATGATACTGTATTGGTTAGTTGTGTATAGTCCCAGCACTAGATGATACTGTATTGGTTAGTTGTGTATAGTCCCAGCACTAGATGATACTGTATTGGTTAGTTGTGTATAGTCCCAGCACTAGATGATACTGTATTGGTTAGTTGTGTATAGTCCCAGCACTAGATGATACTGTATTGGTTAGTTGTGTATAGTCCCAGCACTAGATGATACTGTATTGGTTAGTTGTGTTGTGTATAGTCCCAGCACTAGATGATACTGTATTGGTTAGTTGTGTATAGTCCCAGCACTGTATTGGTTAGTTGTGTATAGTCCCAGCACTAGATGATACTGTATTGGTTAGTTGTGTTGTGTATAGTCCCAGCACTAGATGATACTGTATTGGTTAGTTGTGTTGTGTATAGTCCCAGCACTAGATGATACTGTATTGGTTAGTTGTGTTGTGCATTGTCCCAGCACTAGATGATACTGTATTGGTTAGTTGTGTTGTGTATAGTCCCAGCACTAGATGATACTGTATTGGTTAGTTGTGTATTGTCCCAGCACTAGATGATACTGTATTGGTTAGTTGTGTTGTGTATAGTCCCAGCACTAGATGATACTGTATTGGTTAGTTGTGTTGTGTATAGTCCCAGCACTAGATGATACTGTATTGGTTAGTTGTGTTGTGTATAGTCCCAGCACTAGATGATACTGTATTGGTTAGTTGTGTTGTGTATAGTCCCAGCACTAGATGATACTGTATTGGTTAGTTGTGTATAGTCCCAGCACTAGATGATACTGTATTGGTTAGTTGTGTTGTGTATAGTCCCAGCACTAGATGATACTGTATTGGTTAGTTGTGTTGTGTATAGTCCCAGCACTAGATGATACTGTATTGGTTAGTTGTGTATAGTCCCAGCACTAGATGATACTGTATTGGTTAGTTGTGTTGTGTATAGTCCCAGCACTAGATGATACTGTATTGGTTAGTTGTGTTGTGTATAGTCCCAGCACTAGATGATACTGTATTGGTTAGTTGTGTTGTGTATAGTCCCAGCACTAGATGATACTGTATTGGTTAGTTGTGTTGTGTATAGTCCCAGCACTAGATGATACTGTATTGGTTAGTTGTGTTGTGTATAGTCCCAGCACTAGATGATACTGTATTGGTTAGTTGTGTTGTGTATAGTCCCAGCACTAGATGATACTGTATTGGTTAGTTGTGTATAGTCCCAGCACTAGATGATACTGTATTGGTTAGTTGTGTATAGTCCCAGCACTAGATGATACTGTATTGGTTAGTTGTGTATTGTCCCAGCACTAGATGATACTGTATTGGTTAGTTGTGTTGTGTATAGTCCCAGCACTAGATGATACTGTATTGGTTAGTTGTGTATAGTCCCAGCACTAGATGTTACTGTATTGGTTAGTTGTGTATAGTCCCAGCACTAGATGATACTGTATTGGTTAGTTGTGTATAGTCCCAGCACTAGATGATACTGTATTGGTTAGTTGTGTTGTGTATAGTCCCAGCACTAGATGATACTGTATTGGTTAGTTGTGTATAGTCCCAGCACTAGATGATACTGTATTGGTTAGTTATCTAATAATTATAATCAAAAAATGACAAGTCCGAACTTGTCTTAGCTTCACTTCCTAACCAGCAAAATTAATTTACTTTTCTAAGAAAAATCATGATCCCAGCCTTGGACTTATATTATTGTCGAAATAACCTTGCTAAAAATATAGCTAAAACCGCTGAAGCAGACTCTTCATTCATTGTAAGAGCTTGTGATTACAGAGCTGGAGCATATCAGCCCATATATAACGGTTTGGAGAATCCTTGAGGATGTAGAGCAAGTCTACGTACCATCCCAATTTTTACAGTATATCTCCAAGTTAGTGAACGACAGACACTATGTTGCAATGTGTTAGGTTGGTATGCACCAGGCACCATGGTTAGCCTTATGCAAACTGTCGAGTGTCTAGTACAGTGGCGTACGATGCAAGATTGTTTACTCGAATGGAAATGTTTGCAATTTCGCTAAATGTTGTAGGGCTGAAATGAATACAATATGCTCACAAATTTTCGCGGTCTGAAATTTCGATCGAAATAGAATCAATGGTGAGAGGCTACCATGAGTATAAGCAGATTTGGGATTGCTGCTGATCGTTTTGCATGAAATGGGTTAATATTAAGCTTCGAGGTTCAGAGGCAACCATGAAAACTGCGAAATTTAAGTAACCGCAAATATCTGTGAGCGTATGGCAGTGTAGTGTTTGAATATCCGACTTGCGTTAATTGTCTGCATCATGGTATGTCTCATCATAATAATCTATTGCCTGAAAACCAGAAGGCAGAATTTTCTCAGCACCAATCAGCCTTTTAAATCATTATTCAAGTTACCAAAGAAGAAGAAGAGGAAGTGTATAAACAAGCACCCATTCAACTTAACAGAGGGATCCCAATTGTCTATTATTCATGAACAAATTTCAAAGAAACTACCTGAAACTCGTGCCATATTTTCAATACCGTTGAAATCATCAATTAAATTCCCTAACCATGCAGAGGCATTTGTCTCTTTTCCAGTAAAGTTATCGAATGTTGAGTTACATCACGTTGGGTACGCGCACTAGACAAGCTATGTGGAAGAAAAGGAATTGTCAATTCACTTTAAATCCAGCAGGCTTTTGGAAAAATAATGTCACTACCAAGAAGCTAACATTCAGTCATATCACTGCAAAGGTTTGCTAACAATGTTCCTTGATGCACTGGATGCGAGAAAACAACCGAGGCCGAGAAACATGGACGGATTAGACGAGTTGCGTCTGCCGTCTGTTCTCAACTTTAACTGTCTTTAGCTGCTTTTCTTGCACTTAGTACTTCAAACAACATTGTCATCAAACCTTTTGCGGTGTATATCCATGCATCTGAAGACGTGAATAGCGATTCACAACTGAAAACAGCGTGATTTCAGGCATGAAATGAGTGGTGAATGCAGATGCAACAGACTTGCCTCTAGATAAAATTTTCCTTCTTTATCAGTGTCCCACTTACTACTTTCTTGTTTCCCAAAGTATGCTAGTCATAGGACAAACGATTCCCTCCGTAAGACCGACGAGAAGAACACGGAATCTTGGTACAAAATACACAGCAATGATTGGGGAATGATTCTAAATAACGCCCTTGACCCCTGGGCCGGAAATTTTATTTATGCGAGAATGATAATGCATAAGCCCCATTGCTTATGGGATGACAAAACGCACATCAGAATTTGGACTTGAGCAATTTTTCAAAAGACTGGAACATACATGAACGGTCAAGATTAACTTTATCAATAATTATAATACACATGTGCATGTAGTACCCACCCTAGTACTTCATCTCCTGGATGTAAGAGGTGACCAAGATGAGTACGACAGTGTATCTGTTGATCACTACAACCAGTATCAGTCAGTGGTAGAACCCATACATCAGCAAGATGGAACTACACACAACAGAGACACACAATAATAATAAATCTGTGGTTCAGTGAGAGGTCAAGACTGATTTTGTGTTAATTTTTTTATTGCTGGAGCAAAGTGACTGTGTCGGAAACAATAGTCTGGCTGTTGAAGGCTAAAAATTGGTCAAACGCGGAAGAAATTGGTATAGTAACAATTTTGGTATCAAAAGAAGCAGAATGTTTTACTTAATTACATATACAAAATCCACCTGAATCTACTTTGGGGAAAAATGTTTATGGTTATTTAAAAAGCAATAAAATGATTCTTGTTTTCTAAGAGGATCTTGTAAACAAGATCTTGTAAATTTGCACCTTAGCTCGTTATTTTCTGGAAATATTACATGACTTCTCCTTTGTGGTCATGTATTGAGCACTAGCAAAATATTTATGTTCTCGATTCACAGAGTGAAATGGGAGAAGAAAGTGACATAATTATAGAGATGTATGTGTAGGCTATGTGTGTGCTAAATACAACGTTTGCTCTGTTGTTTTTGATGGCTATCAAAGTCCATCAATCAAAGACAATGATTACCAGAAAAGAGCTCAATAAGCATGTGTTGATGTTCAACTTATAGAATGCATGGAAGCTCGTGAAAATCTTCTAACAAAGATAACAAAGCACAGTTTATCTTACTGCTAAGATGTTACTTAAAATCTGATGGTCAGGCAGTACACGTGTAAATTCTACTGGTGATGCTGAAACTTTAACTGTTAATTGTACTCTTTTAAATTGCAATGGATGGGCAGGAAGTCAATGTGGTTGCTGACAACACAGATGTACTCATTTTGCTAATGCATCACTGAAGAGACAGCATGGCAGATGTGTATATTCTTTCTGAACCCAAGAGCACATGCAACAAAGAAAGGCTTGCAAGTTTGGAACGTACGTGATTTGGTTGCCAAAGCTGAAACCTTAGTAGCATCTCACCTCTTATTTCTACAAGCATAGAGTGGATGAGACTCAATTTCTGCTACTTTGGACAAGGCACAACAAGGCTCATCAAGAAGATTCAGGTCGATGCAGAGGTCCAGCAGATATCTTCATTGATAAGTGATTCTCAAGTCACAGCCAAAGAAGTCGGAAAAGCTGGTGCTCGTCTGTTTGTTATAGTATTATGGTGGTAAGCAAGAAGACTCCTTAAACTTTTTTGCGGTGTGCGAAGTTCACAGACATGGTTTCATCCAGTAAGGAAATTGACCGACAAAAGCTACCACCTATAGGAGGTGAGATGCTACACAGGTTTCAGCTTTGGCAAGAGCGCAGCACACTACGTATCATAGCTTGAGGGCTCATTTGCAGGTCATCCTCTGGAAGTAGCTTATGCTTGCAATTGAATCCTCAGCATTGGGGTTAGACACTTGACTCTGATGGAAATATTCTGTCTCTAACAATGACAGACATAGCTGCTACACCAGAAACACTAGTACTAAAATTTGTATGGTGCAAATGCAAGCTTTCTTCAAGAAATCCTTGTGGAACAAATTTGTGCTCTAGCTGAAAACATGAACTCAAGTGTGTCACAGCATGTAGAGACTGCAGAGGAGAAGGTTGTTGAAATGCAGAGGACATTATTTTCGACTCAGAAGAAGAATATTAACGCACTGTAATGGATGCATTATCATGTCAATAAATCAACTAATAATCACGGGGGGTTCCAGCGTCGGAAATTCCAGACCCGAACCCGGTTTTTCAGTTTGCCCCCGTTACCCACCACGTCATTTTGCATCATTATAATGATATTCATAATCAACGCTTGATTATTCATGGTGTTAATTATATTCACGCAATACCACATACTTAATATTCATGCGTCGATCGCGGCTACGCGAACGATGGCTAGCTATGGTAGTTAGGTGGCTTAGCAAAATTGTGGGGACGAAGCGGATAAAAGCACCAAACTTTCAAGATATTATCTATAGGCCTTATGAAGTAGTTTTAAGATGGGAGCCAACATATCTTTTCTATTTTACCAGAGAAATTAATAGTAGAAATTTGACCACAATTGATGAATATTCATCGAAAAATGTAAGTGAATACAATTAAAATGTTTTGAATATCATTAAAACATACCTGAACAAGTAGTGAATTTGATTAATTGTACATGTACATGAATTGTTAATAAACTCCCAATTAGATTTCTGACAGCTAAATCTATGTTAGAATTCATTCAATGGCATTATAATGCATGCCCTAGCCAGTGAAAATAGATTTGGTAATCCAACTTGGACAGACTCGGTTAAATTCCAGCTCAATCATAGCAAGCGAGCACAAGAAAGACCTATACTAGGGAAGGCTGTAGCAGCTCAATACTCCCCTAGTATTACTACACTGAGGTTTGGTCATCTAGCCTGCAGTAAGATGTCAGTGCATGCAGTAAGTCTTTCTTGTGACTGTTTTTGTCTATGGCATAATTATGCTTGCTGTTATAATAGAGCTGTTTGTAACATAATGGAGAGATTGCTATCACCACAAAGTAGTTCTTTAATATCTACAGGACTTGTACCTATCATACAGAATTGCTTTACATAGAACCTGAGACATACCTTAGCGAGCTATAGTTAGCTAGAAAGTCTATGTAGTCTCAGTTTAGAAGCAGAAGCAAGAAAGATTGTTTGTAGAGCTTGTAGTCTTTGAAACTACGCAGTTGTACATAATATTGAACTGACATGAAGACTGATTACATTGAAATTAATTTTAGTCACGGTACTAATCCTGGAGTGAACATGCTCCAAAGTTATATAGAACTAATGAATTACTAGTTACAGCTCCACACACACGTATGAGTAAAAGCTATGGGCAGTACAACAGCAGATAAAGTTGTACTATGCAGAAAATCTTTCAATTCCATTCTAATTGTTAGTATCAGACAAAGGTCAATAACTGGATAGATATAGTCATAAGACTAATCAATAGAGACTAACTTTAAACTTGGGCAGGCTGGAATTTAACCAAGTCTGTCCAAGTTGGATTACCAAATCTATTGTCACTGGCTAGGGCATGCATTATAATGCCATTGAACGAATTTCTAACATAGATTTAGCTGTCAGAAGTCTAATTGGAAGTTTATTAACAAATCATGTACATGTACAATTAATCAAATTCACTACTTGTTCATGTATGCTTTAATGATATTCAAAACAATTTAATTGTATTCACTTACATTTTGCGATGAATATTCATTAATTGTGGTCAAACTTCTACTATTAATTTCTCTGGTAAAATAGAAAAGATCTGTTGGCTCCCATCTTAAAATTACTTCATAAGGCCTATAGATAATATCCTGAAAGTTTGGTGCTTTTATCCACTTCGTCCCCAAATCAGCAAATTTGGCTGTTAAGCCACCTCACTATGGAAGTGCACCAGCAGAAGAAAGCGCTGTCACTGTGGCTGTGGTTTTGAAACAACAGCCCTCAGTGACTACCACACAGCAGAACACAAAAGAGCCAGCGACTTAGGCGGCAAGGCATGACAGCAAACAAGATGCAATGCCTGGTCACCTACTTTCCTTGGCTGCAGCTCTTGATTTCTCAGCTCTAGTTGCACAACAGTTGTGTCCTTGTGCGCTGCTAGTAGAGCAAGAATAGCTAACTAGCTGAGTGCCAGCTTGTTTTGTGTGTATGCATGTTTCTTTTTAATTCTTCAGTTTGCTTGATATCTCATACACATTGATTTCAAAACAATATGCAATTTCTTATTATGTATAATTATTGCTTAGTGAGCACCTGCTGAACACTGTTAATACTATGGTACGTATTTACTAGCTAGTGTAATCAACATGAGCAATGATTGATCACTGCCGCTGAATATTGTCAGAAATAAACTGATTTAATGGACATGTTAGTAGAGATTATGCACATATCTGGTCAGAAATAGATATAAAACTCCTAAAAATTCCTGTACTATTTTTTCAATAAATGGGCTATTTTTCCAAAATGGTCTTTACCCACCCACCCTCTTTTTTGGCTTCGGGTCTGAAACTTTTAGTACTGGAACCCCCTGAATAATCACAGACTTTTTTTACAATAGTTTCTATAAGTCTTATACTAAACACTTCACTTGTACAATAGTTATGGATATCAAAATGCTTTCAAAAGCGAATTTTGCAATAATTCAACCATAGATTCAACATTGGAGATAACAGTATTAAATATGACAGCAATTAATTTTTAACCATCCTATCACATTAGAATTATTCTTCTAGCACATACAGGATCTATTCTTGATTAGGAAGTGCTGGTTGTTCCATAATAATGGTAAATTAGGAAAAATATTTAGAAAATAATTGTATTCATTGAATAATTAATTAATTTTTATTCAAATGTCCATAAAAGATTTTCCCCGAAGTGGATTTTGGTGGATTTTGGATATGTTATTGTCTATTAGATTCTGCTTCTTTTGGTACAAAAATTTCTTCTATACCAATTTCTTCCCGGTCCAACCCTTCAACAGCCAGACTACAATGGCTAGCGTGGATTTGGCACTGTATCTCTTTCTATCCTGCCTCATAGAAGTCATAGAAGATGACTAAACAAGGTACAGTGTCACAAACAAGGCCTGCTCTTGGTGAGCAAGCGCTCGTGCTGTCAGCCTAGTGTTGCCATGGTGAGTGTGTGACAACAAAATTATTGCATTGATATACGGACGAGCATAAACTGGTAGCGCTAAACAAACGCTTCATACAGAACAACTAGAGCGTTCTGGAACACGGGACTACCTCGAGAACATGCAGGAATGATGGAACTATCCTCCAGAGCACATAACTTGATTTCCCACAAAATTCAGTCTAGCGTACTAAACCGCTAATATGATAATTTGCGCGATTGGGTCGGTTTTTGCAGACACGGTCACATATATGGACGAGCATAAACTTGGTAGCACTAAACAAAAGCTTCATACAGAACAGGTGGAGTGTTCTGGGACATGGGACTACCTCACTACCATCCAGAGCACATAACTCGATTACCAACAAATTCAGATGAGCGTACTAAAACGCTAATATCTCAGTTCGATAAATTGCATGATTGGGTTGGTTTTTGCAGACGCGGTCACATGTCATTTTCACGCTTTGCGAAGAACAATCTATACAGGCTGTTCAGATTAGTGAGGGATGACCACAGTTAACAATGGCAGCTTGAATAGAAACAAGTTGTAGTTTGCACATTCAAACAACATGTATCAAATGCCAGATAGTTAATAATGAGAGGGGTTTGGCCTGGGGAGGAGGCTAGTTGCCTCATTGCCTTTAGTCGTACCTTATCGTTGACATGGAGATGAGTGGGAGGAGTTGCCAGTGGCTCACACTGCAGTACAAGGAACTTGGTCAAGTGCTGATAGAGACAGATTGAAGAGAATGGAGTGCGCCAGAATGAAGCAGCTGGAATATCCACAACTGAGAAGGGGAGAACAGTGACGACATAGAGAAACAGACAGACAGACCTTGTAGTGAGGATGGATCAGTGATCTGTAGTGATGTAGTCACTCTGGTACAGATACCAATCTGACTATAATACACAAGAAAGAGATGAATCAAACAAGACAAGTAAAGAAGTGTAGAAACGGCCAACAATGGTTGACTAACATGATTGCTGTGATTGTTTCTAAATTTCGGCACTCTAAGATCGACTAAAATTTAAATAATTATTTTCGAGAAAAGGCTAGTTAGCCACCAATAATTCGTCATTCCGAATTTTTGAAAGGTGCATTCTAATTTGCCAAAATCTTCTAATATCGGCAAGTCAGTGTCCACGCGTGGTGATACATGCAACTGCAGCGCTTTACCTCTTGGAGAACACTATGGCAGCAGAGAGGCCGCGATTATTGACTCACTTAGTTCAGCCAGCTCAAGCCGCTAAAAGACCAGTTGGACGGCCACAAAAGTCAACTGCCTTTCTCAGACAAATATTTCAGATGATCGCAAGACCTCAGCCATGCAAGAAGCCATCGTAGCCACACATGAGGCCACAAGTCCAATGAGTACAAGTAGCTAATGCTCAGAGAGTTAAACCGAGAAAGAAATCGTGACCGAGTTACCACTGTTTGATCGTTATCCACGTATTTCTGTGGGAGTTCCCTCCAATTCCGTAAAAATAATTATTACAGTTTTAATATTTACCTCGAAATATTCGATATTGGAGTATTGTAATTAGCCGAAATTTTAGAAACTTTACGGTAGCTGTGTTTCTATCGTACCTGATATTTCCCACACTCTGTGATAACTTCTTAGGAAGACACACAATATTATCCTGAGAGAATATAACAAGGTGAATCAATGATAGAGAGAGAGAGAGAGAGAGAGAGAGCGAGAGAGAGAGAGAGAGAGAGAGAGAGAGAGGAGAGAGAGTGGGAGACACAGTAGCGTAACTACGGTAGGGCAGGGGGGGCAGTTGCCCCCCCGCTTTTGAAGAACCGGAAGCAAATTAATAACAGAACTTAGCTTCTAGAAGTCCTCCTGACCTAGAGAGTGAGTCTAGTACACGCTCAGAAGTACAGCATACGCACAAATACGTAGCGCGCCATCTTTGCTATGGGATTTTAGCGAATCAAAGTGTCTAAATGACGTCCTCTCATGAATATTAATTAGATTTTGCATTTGGCGGCGCGCGCTTTGCGCGCGCATATTATACTTTCCTATGGCTTGCCCCTCCGCTTCGTCAATCCTAGTTACGTCCCTGAGACAGTTATGTTACCTTGCAGATGGGAACAATCTCGACAGAGAATGTGTGTTTGTAGTTGTATACGTTAGTATGAGTATCATGTGACACTAGTTCCTGTGAGGTCTTGTATCTATAGTACATGAGGATGAATCAATGATACTAACATGCTCACACGGTACACACACATTATGATATAGTCACATGATCAGTAGGAAGGCAGCAATGGATTATATCATCAACTGAACACATCAGAACATGTGTTATTATCCACCTCTATCATCATTGTACGTGACATAGCTAGTATCACTATCCCACTGCTTACTAGCCTCGTCCCCAGGCCACACCCTCCTTCCTCGTTTAGTGGCCGGGTACACACTGTGCAAGCGTTTAAAACCTGGGTATTCGTAAACTATCGAACATATGCCGTACATTATATCCACATACCAACATGTACGTTTGTTTTTGCGAAGGCGTGGCTGTCAACAAAGCAAGAATGTTCGGCTAGACGATGAATATACTTTCACACAAGCACTCAATTGCGTGACTTTCAGTGTATAAGCTTGAAGCAAAACAGCTGCACCTCTAGTCGACATCTAGCTATCTCGTAAGAGAAGTCGGCTGTATTTACACTTACTTTCCATTGTATTAATTCTACGCAGCTTTCCTTTCTTGTTCGACTAAGGCTAACAACTGCTTCGCTAGAAAGTTAGCAGTGTAGGCGCCAGGTAAACCCAGAAATCCAACGAATATTTGTAGTATGATCCGTTACTATATTCTTCATCGCTCTCAGACTTTTACCACGTGGTACCATACGTGCACAGTTCATTTCACGAATAATTCGCGAGCTTTTTGACACATGCGTAGACAGTATGTACCAGGCCACTAAACGAGAAAGGAGGGTGTGGCCTGGGGGTGAAGCTAACTGCTTACTTGCATGGAACCACGCCCACAATAAAGTCAACTAGCTTCCTGGCGTCTTGTTTAACTGCATAGTAGAAGTCCATTCCATTCTTGAATTCCTTCACTTTGATTACATTAGCATGCACTGCGCTCTTCAGAATCAACTGCTCCAGGTAGAAGAACGTCTTCTTATGAGAAGCCTATAGAACAGGAACGCCATGAAGTGATACCTGCTTATAACAGCCAGCTAGCTAGGGACCAAACAGTACAGTGGAACCTGTCTATAGTGATCACTGTCTGCTTATAACAGAGAGCTAGCTAGGGACTAAACAGTACAGTGCTTATACAGTACAATGGAACCTGTCTATAGTAATCACTGTCTGCTTATAACAGCCAGCTAGCTAGGGACCAAACAGTACAATGGAACCTGTCTATAGTAATCACTGTCTGCTTATAACAGCCAGCTAGCTAGGGCCCAAACAGTACAGTGCTTATAACAGCCAGCTAGCTAGGGACCAAACAGTACAATGGAATCTATCTACTTGTCTGCCAGCTAGCAAGGGAAAAAATAGTACAATGGAAGCTGTCTATAGTGATCACTGTCTGCTTATGACAGCCAGCTAGCTAGGGACTTTCTTAACCTTTTGTCTAACTTGTACGACAGCTTTCCAGAAGTTGTTAGTCTCTTTCTTCTGACAGTCAGTACACATCTGATTGAACACAGTGAATTCAACAATGAAGGTTTGTTCCAGTATAGCAGCATTGATCACCTGATCATGAGATAAGAACATACACACATGTAAAAACTAGTACTCTTGTTGGTACTCACTTCTTTCTGGATAGTCAACTTCAGCTTTAGTCTTTTAGAATGGGGCTCAGTCCATATGAACTCAGCGTGCACTAGACGCACCTTGTTCATACCATGGAGTCTACTAACACACAGACTAAGGAGCTCAGGTGAGTCACGACCACACGATAACCAGTAGGCAGGAGGCTGAAGATACCTGGAGAGAGACAGAGAGAGAGAGAGAGAGAGAGAGAGAGAGAGAGAGAGAGAGAGAGAGAGAGAGAGAGAGAGAGAGAGAGAGAGAAGTGTTTAATCTTTACTTAAGCTTGTTTAATAAAGTTTCGCCAACTGTGCTACACACTTTCAACACAAGACAATTGTATGTACCAATTAATGGAAGTTCTGAGTGCCTACAGCATAGCACTGCTTGTTACTGTCTACCTGAAGTTAGTGTTCATAATACATACTCAAGCAGGTCTCTTATTAGATGACAGTTCACACTGAAGGCATGACATTTTATGAGCTACACAATTTACCTGACACTTGGCTTCTCAGTAGTTTTTGTTTGTCACGTGGTGTACTACTATCAATCACGTGTAACTAACCTTTCACAGAACTTGCAGAAGTAGACACTGGCTTGTTTCTGCACGCCCTCGGTGATATCCACTCTAGTGCGTAGGCAGCCGACACACATGTTGGCGGGATTAGGCTCTATTGGAGTGCCGCACTGACAACAGAGTCTGAAGAAACAACACGTGTATAGTTACTGACGCAAAACTAAAGACTCACATCATTTGTGGCTGCTCCTGAAGAAGAGCCGGGTTAAGGTACTCCATAACAGACGAGAAGCACTGACAGCGCCGGCAATGAGATAGTCGATGAAGATGGGTAAACTGCTGATGAACAGCACCCACGAGGCAAACGGGCGTGACCAGGATTGGAAATGTTGAAATTATTGTGAATTTGCGATCAATAAGAGAAGCTAGAACAGATGCAGCCCCGCCCATATCATGCAGTGATTGCATGCAGTCACCTCGAGCTCAAGACAAGAATCTAGTCTCAGAAAATATGGCGACACGTTCATGTAAGCTAATAAGTTGTAGCTTGATAGCTGCAGCTGATATATATAGTCGTTCTTCTCACAGCGAGTAGATACGAACCAACTCCTCGCACTGGACACACACCCCTTCTTGTTGATGGTAACCTGTATCTGTGGGGAGGACGGATGGATGGTATACCACGAGTACACGATAGTCCAGAGAAGAGAGAGTTCCTGTCTAGTGTGGACGTGTTTCAATCAGACTGTGGGGACTGGATACGGCGGGAGACCAGTGGAACACCTCCACTGGGAGTGAGGGGATATCGCTGTGCTGCAGTGGGTGACTCACTTTATTATTTTGGTGGTTACTGTGGACATGATAAGTGCTATCATAATAGTGTGCACAAGCTGAGCACATCGTCCCTTCAATGGATGATGCTATCTCCCTCTACATCTGAGAGTGGGGCACCGATGAGGAAGATTGAAAGTGGTATGGTAGCATTCAGGGATGGTGAGGAGGACATCTTGTGTGTAGTAGCAGGATATAGTCCTACTCCATCACGTCGTCAATCTGGAGCACAGTATAAAACTATTTATGCTTATACCAGGTGTAATGAACAACACATGTTCAGTCTAAGCACTAGTGAGTATAATCATAATACATTAAGTGTGCTGAGTATTGTATTCTGGACTTTAGCTATTATCTACCTAACTGAGTTGTGTAATATGTATAGTTATAATGATTTTGGAGAGATGCATGTATTTGAAAGATGTCATCACCTCCTGCAGGAGAGTGGAGCTCACCAAGAGTCACTGGACAGCCTCCTCCTCCATGTCAAGCCTTCACTCTCACTCCAGTGGGTGAGAGGAGAGCTGCACTGTTTGGTGGTAGTATTGGACCACTTGACATCAGTGATGACCTACTGATAGTTGAGCTGACCAAACACACTGTGGTGAGTGTGTGATAGTGAGCTGGGTTGATCCACTTGTTAGTAACTCACTCACACATCATGTACTCACAGTACACTATCTTACTTTGTAGCACTTTGTGTGGGCGTATCAAAGGCACCGCCAATTCTATATTTAATAATACGAACATTGTGAAAATGTAGCACGTGCTGGGTAGTTTTAGTACTGTGGGCGGAGACATACAAGCCTCATAACCTCATGAAAAAGTCGACCGGGCACAAAGACAGTAGTAGACTGTTGTGCTACAAACCAGTAAAAGCACTGTCTGTGTAATAATGAGAATTATTGTGCTCGAGTGCCGGGTCTTGATGCTGATACAGCACTCGACTTCACCTCATGTCGTATCACCGTCTCGACCACACCCCTCATGTAATAACCTGTATTACAACAGTGCTTTAACTAGTTAGTGTTGTACTAACCATCTGCTCTTACCAGCACTGGACCAAGATCAATAAACCTGTCAACCGTTCAGTGGAATGGCCTACAGGGAGGAATAGTCATGCTGCCACATGTGTGAGTGGTCCACTACTAGTGATAGTGGGAGGGAGTGGTGGATTGAGTACTGTCAGTGATTGTTGGATTCATGACCTCACTACAATGAAGTGGAAGAAGGTAATTTGTGTTGTAAATGTGTATCAGATACTGTATGTTTGGTTTTGGTCTTCAGCTACCACTCCCTGACACTGTAACTAGACGCATGTACCACTCACTCTCTGCAATACAACTATCACCACACAATGTGTTACTGGTAGGTTTTGGTGGACAGAGATCATTCAGGGGTGATAACCTATCTGACACTGTCCTCATTGAATTGAGTGAGTATAATGTATTGCAGTATAGTCATTAGCTATAGTGTCACACACTGCACAGTGGTATACTGGTGTACTGTAGACACATAACAGCTCCTCTCTTCATGCAGTCCAGGGAGGAGATGGTCAGTGGGTGGTGGGGAGAGTAGGGGCAGCCTTGGAAGACAAGAGAGAGTACCAGCAGATGTTGTCAGAGGGAAGGAGGAGGAGGGTGGAGGGTAGCAGTGATCAGCTCCGTGAGGTGAGTTCCCTCTGACAATGCTGTTAGTAATGGTGACTACCACATCACACAGCAACAACTACAGCTGGAGAGAGCCAGAGAGGTTGAGCAGCGACTGATGACAGAGCTCCAGCAACTGACTAGAGAGAAGGAACAAGTGACTAGAGAGAAGGAACAAGTGACTAGAGAGAAGGAACAGGTTTGCTCTTTGCACATGCATGTGTTATAGAGCAGCTGTTATGTAAACAATAATGTTTGTTTCAATGTTGATTTATTTCATGTGTTTGTAGAGAGAGCAACAGCTGATGAGACAAGTCAAGGAATTGATCAGAAGTAAGAATCAAGTAGTGAGAGAGAACCATCAGCTCCAGCAGTCATACCGAGAGGTTCATGCATGCTAAGTATTGTAAATAGTGCTTGAAAGCTCTCACCTCATGTAGAGGGAGCGTCAACTGATGATAGAGAAGGATCAGGCAGTGAGAGAGAAGGATCAGGCAGTGAGAGAGAAGGAGGAGCTCCAGGCAGCCAACACTAGAGAACAGGAAGAGGTCCAGCAGCTCAGACAGCAGGTCAGTGATAGTGACATCATTGTACAATGGTCAATCTCATCTCCATCAGCTGTCAGTCATGAGCACTGCTGAGGGGAGGGAGGAGCAGCCCCACTGGGTGGTGAGGAGAGAGGAGGTGGAGCTGACCGAGGAGGTGCTGGGCAAAGGAGGCTGGGGTGAAGTGAGGGTCGCCAAGTTCCGTGGTCTGCGTGTAGCTGCAAAGTTTCTGCACGACATAATCCTATCCCCCTACAATATACGCCAGTTTGTAAGAGAGATGACAATGGCTGCCAAGCTACGCCATCCTCACCTCCTGCTATTTATCGGTGCCACTAGGGAGGGACAAGCCATCATACTAACAGAGCTGATGCCGACCAGCCTGCGCAAGGAGCTGGAGAGGAGAGCAATGCCTCGAGTTCACATCACCTCCATTAGCCAAGATGTTGGTCATGCTCTCTGCTACCTTCACCAATGGCAGCCCCACCCAATAATCCATCGTGACATCAGCAGTGCCAATGTTCTTCTTGAGCCTCTCCCCAATGGCTGCTGGCGAGCTAAGGTGTCCGACTATGGATCAGCCAACTTCATGAATCTCGTCTCCACCACCATCGGTCCTGGTAACCCTACCTATGCTGCTCCTGAGGCCGGCTCTCCTCGTCAACACTCACCCAAAATGGATGTGTATAGCTACGGTATCCTCCTAGTGGAGATGTGCCTCAGAGAGCTCCCTGAGTCCCAACCAGAACGTCAGCAAGAACAGATCCAGCGCATCCAGTGGGTCAGCATGGTCTCCCTCATTAGGAGGTGCACCAGTGAAAGACCAGCTCATCGTCCCACCATGAGCAATGTCATGGACCTACTGGCGAGCTGCTCCACATGACTCTCGGCTACAACCACATCTTAATACTACTAGTAGTAGGTGTGAACTGAACATGAATAGGGTATTTATGATATTCCGATTTGATTGATTATTCTAGTTTGTTATTAATTTGACCAAAAATGAAAAATGTCATTGTGTTCTCATATCATAGTCCACTAGTCGATCCTGTGCTCTCAATACATAACTGTGTATTATCATTGCCGATAGGCAATGATATGTAGGGATGACATCGAATTAAGATGGCGGCTACTCATGTGTGAAAATTAGTTTTCGCACATATCTCTTCTGTTATACATTTCTACTGCATTTTAACTATTTCTGAGGGAATCTGAAGTGTAAGCGCTTGTAGGAAGTCTATGAAAGTCGCCGGGATTGCTTGCTTGACGACGAAAATCAAGATGGCGACTCTCAGGGAGCAAGTTGCAGATCGTCGCTGTTTTAGCGTTTATCGAGATTCTAGAGATCTAGGATTGATCAGACGATTGTTCTGAACATGAAAATACCTATGGCAAAGCTGGCAGACGTTTCTAAAGTGGCAAAACAAAATCGCCGCCCACGCGAATTGTTCATCTTTCTTCTTCTTCTTCTTCTTCTTCTTTTGACAAGCCTAGCGCTGTCCTGAGTGAACGAATCACTACCAAACCTGCACCATCGCATGTGTATATATCTGGGGTAGTGCACTTAGTTCTTAGATAGGCATCAAACACCACCAGAGGCGAGTAATCCTTGAAAAACATGGTTTTTGGACCGTTTTGGACAGTTAGAGCGACTCCAATAATTAACCCTCTTGTCGCTGCACTGCTGATCATTGACTCCGCCCACATCAGCTTTTGAACTGAGCTCGGTTTTCACTGCTTCAGCGCGCAAGCTAGAGCCGGCTAGAGCCTAGAGGTATGAACAAGCAGTATACCATACCCTGGGTAACACTGATCTGTCTATGCTGACATCATGACCCACGGCAGGTACGAACCGGACGACGGTGATCATGCTACCCGATCTCAAGGCTACTAGTTTCTTATACTACCCGGCGTAAGCTATACCCATAGGACCCCTGTGCTGTTGACAACTGGACATTGATCATTGTAAAAAGCTAGAAGCCTCTGTGATCGTGATATCAACATCAACATGCAAGCCTGGGACTAGTCTACGGACCGGACTAGCCATGATCATCATAGTGTTCCACTGAGTTGTTAGTGTTAGTCCCTTCTTCATCCATCACAGTAGAAATATCGTGTTTTCAACTCATACTCTCAACCTCTCTAACTAATTTAAACCTTTTCATTATTCTTGTGATTGCTGATAATAACATTCCATGTTTCTTGACTCTGTCTAGAGGCTATGTGCCTTCTGATCTACTAGACTAGTACCTGCTGCTCACAGAGTTGTAAAAATGAAGTAAAAGCTATAGCATAGAATACAGCTAATAAGTTCAAACTGATAGTGATCAAAAAAGTAACAAAAACAAGTAAAGTAAAAAAGTTTTAATTAAAAAAAAAACTAAAAAGTGTAGGGATGACGCTTGCAAAAGTAAAGGAACAAGATGGGATGATGCTTGCAAAAGTAAAGGAACAAGATGGGATGATTCTTGCAAAAGTAAAGGAACAAGATGGGATGGTGCTTGCAAAAGTAAAGGAACAATTAAGATGGGATGATGCTTGCAAAAGTGAAGTATGTAAAAGTCCCAAGTATCCCTACATCAGCGGCTTGAAGGAGGACGCAGTCCGATGAAGTAATTGACGGTTGTAAATAATTAGAGGTGTCTGTGTTAGGAGGACGCAGTCCGATGAAGTAATTGATGGTTGTAAACAACTAGAGGTATCTGTGTTTGGAGGACGCGTACGCAGTCCGATGAAGTAATTGACGGTTGTAAACATGCAACTAGAGGTATCTGTGTTTGGAGGACGCAGTCCGATGGAGTAGTTGACAGTTGTAAATAACTAGAGGTATCTGTGGTTTGGAAGACATAGTCCGATAAGTAATTGACGGTTGTAAAAGGTATAGGAAGAGGATTATGCATATGTCAGTTGCACGCCATCGCAGCAAGCCGCTGATGTAGGGATACTTGGGACTTTTACATCCTTCACTTTTGCAAGCATCATCCCATCTTAATTGTTCCTTTACTTTTGCAAGCACCATCCCATCTTGTTCCTTTACTTTTGCAAGAATCATCCCATCTTGTTCCTTTACTTTTGCAAGCATCATCCCATCTTGTTCCTTTACTTTTGCAAGCGTCATCCCTACACTTTTTAGTTTTTTTTTAATTAAAACTTTTTTACTTTACTTGTTGATATGCTGCATAGATATGACCGTCCATTGATGTTACTCCTGAGCAAGCTATGTGCAGGAAGTCATATTACCTGAAGGAGAGGAAGATATGGGAGGAGGCAGATGGAATATTGTGTTGAGGCATGAAATTGCTTTGTCAAAACAAGAATGCTGAATAGCACTACACTATCATACTGCAATAGAATCCTACTACACAATGAGATTCATGGCTTTTTGAAACCACACTCCCACTGCAGGTGGGCGTCCCAACTGCTAGCTATGGACTATCACAACATATTATTCATTTTGTCATGACATGTACTTTTCCAGAAGTTGTTAGTCTCTTTCTTGTGACAGTCAGTACACATCTGATTGAACACAGTGAATTCAACAATGAAGGTATGTCCCAGTATAGCAGCATTGATCACCTGATCATGAGATATGATAATAACAGACAAGATAAATAGTATGATAAATAAACAATACAGCTGCAATACAGCAATATTTATTGACACATTGTCATGTAGCTACTAACAAGTACCCACCCTAGTACTTCATCTCCTGGATGTAAGAGGTGACCAAGATGAGTACGACAGTGTATCTGTTGATCACTACAACCAGTATCAGTCAGTGGTAGAACCCATACATCAGCAAGATGGAACTAGACACAACAGAGACACACAATAATAAATCTGATGTGTATGATTGAACAAGAGGTAATGCAAGACTGATTTTGACTGTCACTGAACCAGCTGTTGACATACAGCCATGTGGTGTAACCAGCTAACTAAAACTCTCTAACAGCAGCAGCTTGAATACATTACATATACAGTTGAATAGATTTACATGAAACAATTATTAGTTGAACTAGCACATCACTGTACCAACATGTACCAAAAGCCAGATTATTGTTACTGTTTTAGAGATTCAGATGATGATCGATATACTATACAACTCAACTATAGTAGCTCCATAAGTTGAACATATGTAGATATCAATAGTTGCATGCACATATCAAGCAACTATAGTCACTTGATATGTGCATGCCTGTTGCCTCATTGCCTTTAGTCATATGTACCTTATCGTTGACATGGAGATAAGTGGGAGGAGTTGTCAGTGGCTCACACTGCAGTACAAGGAACTTGGTCAAGTGCTGATAGAGACAGATTGAAGAGAATGGAGTGCGCCAGAATGAAGCAGCTGGAATATCCACAACTGAGAAGAGGAGAACAGTGATGGAGACGACATAGAGAAACAGACAGACAGACCTTGTAGTGAGGATGGATCAGTGATCTTTAGTGATGTAGTCACTCTGGTACAGATACCAATCTGACTATAATACACAAGAAAGAGATGAATCAAACAAGACAAGTAAAGAAGTGTAGAAACGGTCAACTAAAAAGCTTAATATACTGACATTGAAAGAAATTGATTGTGTGATAGCTGTTCTTTTATCGTACCTGATATTTCCCACACTCTGTGATAACTTCTTAGGAAGACAAACAAACTGAGAGAATAACAAGGTGAATCAATGATAGAGAGACAGACAGAGAGAGAGAGAGAGAGAGAGAGAGAGAGAGAGAGAGAGAGAGAGAGAGAGAGAGAGAGAGAGAGAGAGAGAGAGAGAGAGAGAGAGAGAGAGAGAGAGAGAGAGAGAGAGAGAGAGAGAGAGAGAGAGAGAGAGAGAGAGAGAGAGAGAGAGAGAGAGAGAGAGAGAGAGAGAGAGAGAGAGAGAGGGGGAGAGGAGAAAGGGAGGGAGAGTGAGTTATTTTAGTGTTACCTTGCAGATGGGAACAATCTCAACAGAGAATGTGTGTTTGTAGTTGTAGACGTTAGTATGAGTATCATGTGACACTAGTTCCTGTGAGGTCTTGTATCTATAGTACATGAGGATGAATCAATGATACTAACATGATCACAGGGTACACACACATTATGCTATAGTCACATGATCAGTAGGAAGGCAGCAATGGATTATATCATCAACTGAACACATCAGAACATGTGTTATTATCCACCTCTATCATCATTGTACGTGACATAGCTAGTGTCACTATCCCACTGTTATAGAGAGAGAGAGTGTGAGAAAGAGTGAGAGAGAAAGAGAGATAGAGAGAGAGGTGTTTTTAAATTTGTTTAATAAAGTTAGTACACACTTTCAACACAAGACAAATTACCACAAATCTGGAGATTTTCAGCGTCAAAATATTTTCGTGGTTGCGACGAAAATTAAATACGCGAAATTTTACGTGCAGCATTGCATGGTTTAATCAACGACGACGAAAATTAAAAACGACGAAAATTAGATGCACCGAAATTTGATAGAACAAACTTTGGACAGGCGAAAATTTCCAGGCCTACAGTATAATGTACAAAATTGTTGAAGTCAGTGTTCATAATACATACTCAAGCAGGTCTCTTATTAGATGACAGTTCACACTGAAGGTATGACATTTTTATGAGCTACACAAGTTACTTGACACTTGGCTTCTCTCTAGTACTTGTTTGTCACGTGGTGTACTACTATCAATCACATGTATACCTTTCACAGAACTTGCAGAAGTAGACGCTGGCTTGATCTGCACGCCCTCGCTGATATCCACTCTATAGTGCGTAGGCAGCCGACACACCATGTTGGCGGGATTAGGCTCTATTGGAGTGCCGCACTGACAACAGAGTCTGAAGAACCAACACGTCTATATAGTTATTGACGCAAAACTAAAGACTTACATCATTTGTGGCTGCTGCTGAAGAAGAGCCGGGTTAAGATACTCCATCACAAATGAGAAACACTGCAATGAGATAGTCGTTGAGTCAAGCTAGATTAGAAACTGCTGACTCTAGTCTCAGAAAATATGGCGACACGTTCATGTAAGCTAATAAGTTGTAGCTAGATAGCTGCAGCTGATATAGTCGTTCTTCTCACAGCGAGTAGATACGAACCAGCTCCTCGCACTGGACACACATCCCTTCTCGTTGATAGTAACCTGTATCTGTGGGGAGGATGGATGGATGGTATACCACGAGTACACGATAGTCCAGAGAAGAGAGAGTTCCTATCTAGTGTGGACGTGTTTCAATCAGACTGTGGTGACTGGATATGGCGGGAGATCAGTGGAACACCTCCTCTGGGAGTGGATGGATATTGCTGTGCTGCAGTGGGTGACTCACTCTATTATTTTGGTGGTTACTGTGGACATGATAAGTGCTATCATAATAGTGTTCACAAGCTGAGCACATCATCCCTCCAATGGATGATGCTATTTCCCTCTGCATCTGAGAGTGGGGCACCGATGAGGAAGATTGGCCACTAGTGGTATGGTAGCATTCATGCAGGGATGGTGAGGAGGACATCTTGTGTGTAGTAGCAGGATATGGTCTAACTCCATCAAAACGTCAACCTGGAGCACAGTATAAAACTGATTATGGTGTTACTAGGTGTAATGAACAACACGTGTTCAGTCTAAGCACTAGTGAGTATAATTCATTGATATGAATGATTGGTGATTAATAATAATAATATTGTATAATTATAATGATTGATGAGAGATACTTGTATTTGGATGATGTCATCATCTCCTGCAGGAGAGTGGAGCTCACCAAGAGTCACTGGACAGCCTCCTCCTCCATGTGCTGACTTCACTCTCACTCCAGTGGGTGAGAGGAGAGCTGCACTGTTTGGTGGTAGTATTGGACTACGGACCGGAATTGATGACCTACTGATAGTTGAGCTGACCAAACACACTGTGGTGAGTGTGTGATAGTGAGCTGGGTTGATCCACTTGTTAGTAATTCATCACACATCATGTACTCACAGTACACTATCTTATTGTGTTGTGCTAACCTAAAAATTGTATCAAAGGTGTAACCCATTCTATAAATAACACACGGGAAAATATCACACGGGCTGGGAAGTTATAGTACTGTGGGCGGAGACTTACTAGTTTGTGTTGTATTAACCCTTTAACTCCTAATGACGCCTTTTGGCATCATAATTGACTCCACCTACTCTAGACGTCATAATTAGTGCGAAAAGTGCTCTAAAAAGGTCAAATCAAGTTTAATTGCAAAACATGACTTTACCTGAAAAACCCACTGTTTTTCGGCGCGCCCTCCCACTAAAACGCACAGAACAGTAGGGATTTTAAAGGGGGTGCTAACCCCGGCGAGGATCGAAGGGGTAGAGCCCCTCGCCAATTTCAGTATTTTAAGGCTTCAGGTTGCCCTGAAATGCATACTTGGGCATAGAATATGGTCTAAACTGTGCTGTTTGCTCACCTGGACACCAATAGGTTTTTGTATCAGTCACCATGGGCTGAACGAAGAACAAAATTGGCTGAAAAATGACTAGGTCACGCGGCTTCAGTTCCTAATTGGGAGTGGCCAACTCAGAGTTTAGTACATGGTCGTAAACTTTGACATAATTATGCCAGGAAACGACGACACCCCTCATGCAATAATTACTGTATTGCAACAGTCCTTTAACTAGTTAGTGTTGTACTAACCCATCTGCTCTTACATGTATACCAGCACTGGACCAAGATCAATAATCCTGTCAACCGTTCAGTGGAATGGCCTATAAAGAGGTGTGGTCATGCCGCTGCCTGTATGAGTGGACCAATACTAGTGATAATGGGAGGGGTGAGGTATGATGACGGATGGACTACTATCAGTGACTGTTGGATTCGTGACCTCACTATACTGAAGTGGAAGAAGGTAATTTGTGTCATACATGTGTATCAGATACTGTATGTTTGGTTTTGGTCTTCAGCTACCACTCCCTGACACTGTGACTCAACGTGTGGTGCACTCACTCTCTGTAATACAGCTATCGCCACACAATGTGTTGCTGGTAGCTTTTGGTGGACAGAAATCAGTCAATGGTGCTAATCTATCTGATACTGCCCTTATTGAATTGAGTGAGTATGTATTGCAGTACAGTCAGTAGCTATAGTGTCACACACTGCACAGTGGTACTGGTGTACTGTATACACATAATAGCTCCTCTCTTCATGCAGTCCAGGGAGGAGATGGTCAGTGGGTGGTGGGGAGGGTAGGAGCTACCTTGAAAGACAAGAGGCAGTACCAGCAGATGTTGTCAGAGGGAAGGAGGAGGAGGGTGGAGGGTAGCAGTGATCAGCTCCGTGAGGTGAGTTCCCTCTGCCAATGCTTTTAGTAATGGTGGCTACAACATCACACAGCAACAACTATACAGCTGGACAGAGCCAGAGAGGTTGAGGTTTGCTCTTTGCATATGCATGTGTATTAGAGCAGCAGTTATGTAAACAATAATGTTTGTTTCAATGTTGATTTCTTTCATGTGTTTGTAGAGAGAGCAACAGCTAATGAGACAAGTCCAGGAATTGATCACTAGTAAGAATCAAGTAGTGAGAGAGAACCATCAGCTCCAGCAGTCACACCAAGAGGTTCACGCAAACTATAGTAAATAGTGCTTGACAGCTCTCACCTCATGTAGGCACAGCTGGAAAGAGAGCAGCAACTGATGATAGAGAAGGATCAGGCAATGAGAGAGAAGGAGGAGCTCCAGGCAGCCAACACTAGAGGACAGGAAGAGGTCCGGCAGCTCAGACAGCAGGTCAGTGATAGTGATATCATTGTACAATGGTCACTCTCATCTCCATCAGCTGTCAGTCATGAGCATTGCTGAGGGGAGGGAGGAGCAGCCCCACTGGGTGGTGAGGAGAGAGGAGGTGGAGCTGACCGAGGAGGTGCTGGGCAAAGGAGGCTGGGGTGAAGTGAGGGTCGCCAAGTTCCGTGGTCTGCGTGTAGCTGCGAAGTTCCTGCATGACATAATCCTGTCAGACTATAATCGACGGCAATTTGTACGAGAGATGACAATGGCTGCCAAGCTACGCCATCCTCACCTCCTGCTATTTGTTGGAGCCACTAGGGAGGGACAAGCCATCATACTAACAGAGCTGATGCCGACCAGCCTGCGCAAGGAGCTGGAGAAAGAAGTTGAGCTACCTCGAGATCACATCACGTCCATTAGCCAAGATGTTGGTCGTGCTCTCTGCTACCTTCACCAATGGCAGCCCCACCCAATAATCCATCGTGACATCAGCAGTGCCAATGTTCTTCTTGAGCCTCTCCCCAATGGCTGCTGGCGAGCTAAGGTGTCCGACTATGGATCAGCCAACTTCATGAATCTCGTCTCCACTACCATCGGTCCTGGTAACCCAACCTATGCTGCTCCTGAGGCCAGCTCTCCTCATCAACACTCACCCAAAATGGACGTGTATAGCTACGGTATCCTCCTAGTGGAGATGTGCCTCAGAGAGCTCCCGGATTCCCAACCAGAACACCGTCAAGAACAGATCCAGCGTATCCAGTGGGTCAGCATGGTCTCCCTCATTAGGAGGTGCACCAGTGAAAGACCAGCTCATCGTCCCACCATGAGCAATGTCATGGACCTACTGGCGAGCTGCTACACATGACTCTCGACTACAACCACATCTTAATACTACTAGTAGTAGGTGTGAACTGAACATGAATAGGGTATTTATGATATTTCGATTTGATTGATTATTCTAGTTTGTTATTAATTTGACCAAAAATGAACAATGTCATAGTGTTCTCATATCATAGCCCACTACTCGATCCTGTGCTCTCAATACATAACTGTGTATTGATATGCTGCATAGATATGACCGTCCATTGTTGTTACTCCTGAGCAAGCTATGTGGAAGTCATATTACCTGAACGAGAGGAAGATATAGGAGGAGGCAGGTGGATAATTATGTTGAGGCATGAAACTGCTTGGTCAAAGCAAGAATGCCAGGCTGAATAGCACTACAGTATCATACTGCAATAGAATTCTAGTACACAATGAGATTCATAAACCACACTCCCACTGCAGGTGGGCAGTCCCAACTGCTAGCTATGGACTATCACAACATACACAGTAAATGAAAGTGTGTTAAATTGACACATATTCGTGTGTCAAATGCTTGTCCCAAAATTTGACACAAAGCACACGTGCCAAAGTAATGGTGTGTCAAATTGGCACACCTGTAGTGTGCTAAATCACATGTGTCAAATGATGGTGTGGCACACCTATAGTGTGTCATATCGAAATGTGTGAATAATTCATGAGCATGCATAGTTCGCTTCAGTTGTAGCACGTACGAAACAACTGCATGTGGTTAAAAATATTATTACAGTACACATGAACAAACATACAAGAATTTCAGTCAACTCTAATTGTTCTCATTAAGCTTTATTCGCCGAGTCTGCTGAATTTCAGGTGCAGAAACATTCACTTCACAGATCGTTTCAACTGAAGAAAAAGAAATTTAATGAAAACAGAAATATAAACAAGATATGGCTACACAAGCATGCATATAAAACCTAAGAAAAATTAATAACAGAACCGAGGGAATCATGGCTAACACAGAAATCGAGGAAGACTTATGGCGAATACAGAAATAAACAGTGGGTGGACTCAGAAACATTGCTACAACGGAAACCAAACCACGGGAGAGATTGCTAGAACACATCTTAATACGCATGTACACATGTAAGTGTATGAAGATGGAAATTAGCTGGCTAGACTGTAGCTAACTGATAGACATTGCTACTACAGAAAGAGGATAGTCAAACAAGGGAGAGGGTAGCAATACACAAGGGAGGGGTCAGTAATATGAGGGAGAGGATAGTTACACAAGGGAGAGCCCAGTAATACAATGGGGAGGATACATGACCACACCACTAACACAACAGCTATATACTATGTAGATAAAAATCATTATCTGGCTTGCCTTTGAGATGTACATGTATCCATTGTTTTCAAATACAAAGGTCTTTCAGTCTAAAGGAATAAAATAGTTTCAAATGTATATTTCTCAATCCATGACCTGCATAAGAAAACAAAAAATAATATCAAAAAATCTAACAATTGCTTGCAGTAGACATACACACACAAAATTTAATAATTGGTATGCTGTTGTTATGCTCAAGTATCAACATGCAGAGAGAAGTGTCACTGTAGCTACATGTACAATCCTGAGCCCCAGTTCCTGAACTGTCAGAGACAGCCAGCCATTTGTTCCTCAAGACAGGAACACAGCTAAAAACACAACTGATGCTACCAGTAAGATTTCTACTAGAGCTGACTAGGCATGATGACTACGAGGGAAACAAGAACAGAAACCGAGGGAGACATGACTACGAAGAAGGCAATAATAGAACTGAGGGAGACATGACTACGAAGAAGGCAATAATAGAAACTGAGGGAGACATGACTACGAAGAAGGCACGAACAAAAACTGAGGGAGAAATGACCACGAAGAAGGAAACTGAAGGAGACATGACCACGAAGAACGCAATAATAGAACTGAGGGAGACATGACTACGAAGAAGGTAATAATAGAAACTGAGGGAGACATGACTACGAAGAAGGCAATAATAGAACTAAGAGAGACATGACTATATGAAGAAGGCAATAATAGAAACTGAGGGAGACATGACTACGAAGAAGGCAATAATAGAAACTGAGGGAGACATGACTACGAAGAAGGCAATAATAGAACTGAGGGAGACATGACTACGAAGAAGGCAATAAAAGAAACTGAGGGAGACATGATCACTACGAAGAAGGCACGAACAAAAACTGAGGGAGAAATGACTACGAAGAAGGAAACTGAAGGAGACATGACCACGAAGAACGCAATAATAGAACTGAGGGAGACATGACTACGAAGAAGGCAATAATAGAAACTGAGGGAGACATGACTACAATAATAGAACTAAGAGAGACATGACTACGAAGAAGGCAATAATAGAAACTGAGGGAGACATGACTACGAAGAAGGCAATAATAGAACTAAGAGAGACATGACTACGAAGAAGGCAATAATAGAACTAAGAGAGACATGACTACGAAGAAGGCAATAATAGAAACTGAGGGAGACATGACTACGAAGAAGGCAACACCAGGGAGAGGTCAGTATAATACGAGGGAGAGGATAGTAACACAAGCTTAAGGGAGAGGTCAGTAATACGAGAGAGAGGATAGTAACACAAGGGAGAGGTCAGTAATACGAGGGAGAGGATAGTAACACAAGGGAGAGGCCAGTAATACGAGGGAGAGGATAGTAACAC
Source organism: Haliclona indistincta (assembly GCA_964017065.1). Lineage (NCBI taxonomy): Eukaryota > Metazoa > Porifera > Demospongiae > Haplosclerida > Chalinidae > Haliclona > Haliclona indistincta. Next base: position 15,026,022 of record OZ024785.1, on the reverse strand, counting down.
AAGGGAGAGGTCAGTAATACGAGGGAGAGGATAGTAACACAAGGGAGAGGTGAGTATAATACCAGGGAGAGGATAGTAACACAAGGGAGAGGTCAGTTATACGAGGGAGAGGATGGTAACACAAGGGAGAGGCCAGTAATACGAGGGAGAGGATAGTAACACAAGGGAGAGGTCAGTAATACGAGAAAGAGGATTGTAACACAAGAAAGAGGTCAGTAATACGAGAGAGAGGATAGTAACACAAGGGAGAGGTCAGTATAATACCAGGGAGAGGATAGTAACACAAGGGAGAGGTCAGTATAATACGAGGGAGAGGATAGTAACACAAGGGAGAGGTCAGTATAATACGAGGGAGAGGATAGTAACACAAGGGAGAGGTCAGTTATACGAGGGAGAGGATGGTAACACAAGGGAGAGGCCAGTAATACGAGGGAGAGGATAGTAACACAAGGGAGAGGTCAGTAATACGAGAAAGAGGATAGTAACACAAGAAAGAGGTCAGTAATAAGAGAGAGAGGATAGTAACACAAGGGAGAGGTCAGTATAATACCAGGGAGAGGATAGTAACACAAGGGAGAGGTCAGTAATACGAGGGAGAGGATAGTAACACAAGGGAGAGGTCAGTAATACGAGAGAGAGGATAGTAACACAAGGGAGAGGCCAGTAATACGAGGGAGAGGATAGTAACACAAGGGAGAGGTCAGTATAATACGAGGGAGAGGATAGTAACACAAGGGAGAGGTCAGTTATACGAGGGAGAGGATGGTAACACAAGGGAGAGGCCAGTAATACGAGGGAGAGGATAGTAACACAAGGGAGAGGTCAGTAATACGAGAAAGAGGATAGTAACACAAGAAAGAGGTCAGTAATACGAGAGAGAGGATAGTAACACAAGGGAGAGGTCAGTAATACGAGAAAGAGGATAGTAACACAAGAAAGAGGTCAGTAATACGAGAGAGAGGATAGTAACACAAGGGAGAGGCCAGTAATACGAGGGAGAGGATAGTAACACAAGGGAGAGGTCAGTATAATACGAGGGAGAGGATGGTAACACAAGGGAGAGGCCAGTAATACGAGGGAGAGGATAGTAACACAAGGAAGAGGTCAGTATAATACGAGGGAGAGGATAGTAACACAAGGGAGAGGTCAGTTATACGAGGGAGAGGATGGTAACACAAGGGAGAGGCCAGTAATACGAGGGAGAGGATAGTAACACAAGGGAGAGGTCAGTAATACGAGAAAGAGGATAGTAACACAAGAAAGAGGTCAGTAATACGAGAGAGAGGATAGTAACACAAGGGAGAGGCCAGTAATACGAGGGAGAGGATAGTAACACAAGGGAGATGTCAGTAATACGAGAGAGAGGATAGTAACACAAGGGAGAGGTCAGTAATACGAGAAAGAGGATAGTAACACAAGAAAGAGGTCAGTAATACGAGAGAGAGGATAGTAACACAAGGGAGAGGCCAGTAATACGAGGGAGAGGATAGTAACACAAGGGTGAGGTCAGTATAATACGAGGGAGAGGATAGTAACACAAGGGAGAGGTCAGTATAATACGAGGGAGAGGATAGTAACACAAGGGAGAGGTCAGTTATACGAGGGAGAGGATGGTAACACAAGGGAGAGGCCAGTAATACGAGGGAGAGGATAGTAACACAAGGGAGAGGTCAGTAATACGAGAAAGAGGATAGTAACACAAGAAAGAGGTCAGTAATACGAGAGAGAGGATAGTAACACAAGGGAGAGGTCAGTATAATACCAGGGAGAGGATAGTAACACAAGGGAGAGGTCAGTAATACGAGGGAGAGGATAGTAACACAAGGGAGAGGTCAATAATACGAGAAATAGGATAGTAACACAAGAAAGAGGTCAGTAATACGAGAGAGAGGATAGTAACACAAGGGAGAGGCCAGTAATACGAGGGAGAGGATAGTAACACAAGGGAGAGGTCAGTATACTACGAGGGAGAGGATGGTAACACAAGGGAGAGGCCAGTAATACGAGGGAGAGGATAGTAACACAAGGGAGAGGCCAGTAATACGAGGGAGAGGATAGTAACACAAGGGAGAGGCCAGTAATACGAGGGAGAGGATAGTAACACAAGGGAGAGGCCAGTAATACGAGGGAGAGGATACATGATACATGACCACACCACTAAAACAACAGCTAGTATGCAAATAGAGATCGATCATTATCTGGCTTGCCTTTGAGATGTACATGTATCTGTTGTTTTCAAATACAAAGGTCTTTCAGTCTAAAGGAATAAAATATTATTAGTTTTAAATGTATATTTATCAATCCATGAACCTGCAGAAACAAAAAACAAAAATAATATCAAAAATCTAACAATTGCTAGCAGTAGACATACACACACAAAAAATTATTATGCTCTTGTTATGGTCAAGTAACAACAGAGAGAAGTGTCACTGTAGCTACTGCAATCCTGAGCCCCAGTTCCTGAACTGTCAGAGACAGCCAGCCATTAGTTCCTCAGGACAGCAACACAGCTAAACAACTCAACTGATGCTACCAGGAAGAACTCTACTAGGGAGCTACAGGCATGATGATCACTGAAGCATAGCCCTCCTATGATACATGACCACACCACTAAAACAACAGCTGTATGCAGATCATTATCTGGCTTGCCTTTGAGATGTACATGTATCTGTTGTTTTCAAATACAAAGGTCTTTCAGTCTAAAGGAATAATATATTATTAGTTTTAAATGTATTAAAAAATTATTTATCAATCCATGAACCTGCAGAAAAAAAAAACAAGAATAATATCAAAAATCTAACAATTGCTAGCAGTAGACATACATAAACAAATAATTATTGTGCTCTTGTTATGCTCAAGTAACAACAGAGAGAAGTGTCACTGTAGCTACAATCCTGAGCCCCAGTTCCTGAACTGTCAGAGACAGCCAGCCATTAGTTCCTCAGGACAGCAACACAGCTAAACAACTCAACTGATGCTACCAGTAAGATCTCTACAGGAAAACTCTACTGTACAGGACCTAAGACCACCTATGATACATATTAAAACCACAATACTAGTTGATATACCTTTAAAAACAATATGGGTGGGCTGGATGAAGAAGCGCGCGTACACATGAACACGCACCATAGCTACAGCTGTAGTAAGTGGCCTGGGTAGACGGCGCCTATAAAGAAAGGGTACAGTTACACAAGAGAAAAGTTTCAGATAATAAACACGGCTAACTTGCTTCCTGGAAATCTAGAGAACGCAGAGCGAAGTTTACCATGTACCAGACGACGATACTCACGATAGACTTCAAGACAGCTGCAAATGTGAATTCGCGCGTAAATGTATCAGCCAATCGAAATTGAACGCAGTGACATCATTATTATGCCAAACTATGATGTCATTAGCGAGGAAGGCTCGTTCAGACTACATGAATGAAAGTAAGTTCAAACTGATCAACTCATCATACAATGATATAATTTGAAATTACTCTTTGTTCGCTTCTGAATCTGAGATCCTAGTAGGCTTGTCTTCAAAGATTTTATAGCCAAAGCCGTTTCTCATTTAGCTCCGCTCTGCATGCCTGATCCTTCTTGTCTGTTTCTCAGCCATTGTTACTTACTGCTGCATTAATTTTATTATTATTTTTAATTATAATTCAAATTTTGATGATAATTATTAATCATTAATAAACAATAATATTGATTGTTGCATCATAAACTATTATTGATCTACCATGAATAAGTTCTGTCACTGAATTACTGCTATGCTTCATCTCAAGCCTGCTGTGAGCTATTTTAGCTAAATGGTGTCGACTTTAAATGAACACTACAAAAGACAAAATAATTATTCGTAACTTGTTTTTATACGTAAAGTATACAGACACACAAACCTGCAGGATCTGAGACATCATGGCAACATAGCATGATAAGTACTTCGGGTGATACTTCAAACTGTACTGCACTTATTGATTAAATTGAAGTACTGTATCTGACAGAACACAGAGACAAGCAAGAAAATAATAATAAAAGACATCACTGAGATATTGCAATACAAACACTCACCAAACAGCAATGTAACTTTACAGCCATGCTATACTGAATGATGGTGAAGTATAGCAGAAAGTACTCTATAGGTAGCCAAGAGAGCTCTAGTCTACATGTAAGTGATCGAGTCAGCAGTCGAATCACGTCTGGTCACAAATAAGCTCCACCTATAAAATTGAAAGGGTTAATAACAATGGCCTAGTACTCATGCGGGTAGTATGGGTACAGAATATTTGTGATAACACACTTTCGTGTGTCGTCCTAATTTGACACACTGCAGTTACACACATAAATGTGTCGTTTATGCTTGACACGCTTTTAGTGTGTCAATCTTGGGTTTGACACATCACAATGTGCCAATGTGACACACCACATTTTACTGTGTATACCATTCATTTTGTCACGACATGTACTTTTCCAGAAGTTGTTAGTCTCTTTCTTCTGACAGTCAGTACACATCTGATGGAACACAGTGAATTCAACAATGAAGGTTTGTTCCAGTATAACAGTAGCATGAAATAAGAAAAACAGCAATGTCATACAAACATAATTAATTTTAAAAACACATTTAAAATCTATACATGCATGTAGCAAACTTGATTTTAATGACAGGCTATAATGTAAAGAAAATTAAAAAGATTTCTATCGAAATCAAAAGGATGTAGGGTTGTGAAATCTACCACTGGTCAACAATGTAAACTAACAAGGAACAAGCATGGAATGGTAACACGATTGACTTGCTAACAGACCATAGATCCCTACATCAGTGGCTGCTGTAGTTGACTATAGCTAGTTCAGCTTAGCTTGTTGCTGTTGACTGACACCTGATGTGCATTCAGCTTGTGACAGCTTATGTACAGCCACTGATGTAGGGATCTATGGTCTGTTAGCAAGTCAATCGTGTTACCATTCCATGCTTGTTCCTTGTTAGTTTACATTGTTGACCAGTGGTAGATTTCACAACCCTACATCCTTTTGATTTCGATAGAAATCTTTTTAATTTTCTTGTTTGTGTCCTTTTTTCATTTTCAGTGAAGTACAGTTCAATATCATGCAATTACTGTGCCATCTTTGTTTCCACTATTGGTTTGGTTTTCCTGTTGTTGATGGCTTTTCTTTATTATTAACAATTTTAAACTTGTAGCTAAATAATTGTTATGCTGTAGATATCAGCTCGCCTACGCATGCATGAATACAGTGCATACGAGCACCGCCCACACTCGTTTACGGATGTTATAATTATCTGGCAAGGCACAATGGTGATTCTGCGCTTGCTAGCTTACCGTTCTTCGAAGACTCCAGACAAATATGTGCTCTCCGTGATCTATACATGGTTTCGCGACAGAGGCGTGATGGAATGTTCGCGCTGAATATAATGAGAAAAACGCGCTATGACGAGGTGACCGCCTACTGGTGGACAGGGTCCACGGATGAATTTCGCGGTAATATACTGATCTACTGTCAGCTTCGCATACGTTCGCGAATTTCATCCGTGGACCCTGTCCACCAGTAGGCGGTCACCTCGTCATAGCGCGTTTTTCTCATTATATTCAGCGCGAACATTCCATCACGCCTCTGTCGCGAAACCATGTGGCGATACTCAAGCTTGTGCTTGGTCACGTGCGCTAACCACAGCTTGGTCACGTGCGTATTGCTCAATCACTATAATTATTAATGGCGTCCAACACTTAGCTGACAATGGATCACGATCGAGAAATCGCGGAATTTATATCGCCGTTGCGCTAAAACCTAAGTTCAAAAGGCACATGCCAGGAGAATTTCACGACTGTTCGTGGGTGTTTTGGTCTCGGCACTGCTCACGTGAAGGTGCTAGGCGAGTGGAAGAAAGAAAGAAGAAAGAAGAAAACGAAGATGACGAAACTCGATTTTCACCGTTTCCAGGTTCGTCACTTTAGTAACAATCTCGAGCAATCTCCTTGCTACTGTAAGGTGGGGCAATGCCAGAGAGCAGATTTAAGTGTCTTTGGACGTATAAAATTCATCACCAGGCGAAATATCAGCGTTTGAACGCTAATACATTGTACGTAGCCGCCATCTTGTTTTCTCTTTCAACCCTACATAGGGAGACACTACCGTGTCTCCCTAATAGTTACGTCTTCTTTTGTAAATTTCATTTGCAAATGAAACAATGCAAAAATCAAGTGCACTGAAATCATAGTATACATTTCTATTGGATTTATTATTGTTTCCCGTTATGTGAAATTATTATTATGCTCCGAAAAATGATCTTAATATACATCAATGTCTTGATTTAACATATTAATTTTGAATTCAGGGATGCTCGTAGATCATTGTCTGTGAAACAGACTGTTTAAGAAAAACAGACATACTATACTGTATATCATCACAGGAACTGATCCATTTCTGTTTCATGTTCTTAGTAAACATAGGGCTTAAATAATTGAGAGCCTAATCACCACCAGAGTCATGCGAACGTGCGATAAGTTCACTATAGGACTGGGGAAAAGATATTCAAAATACTTAACAGCATAAAGATCATTCTATTACACAATCGTTACCTACCAGAGACTCTGCCAAGTACGGTAACAAAAGAACTTGAAGAGAGGCATGAAAAAGCAGTGATCAACTTGATAAATTCTAAAAGATTGTTTGACAGGTTTTATTATTTATAAAGGGCTCAGAACAAAGATAATATAGGTATCTTGCAGTAATTCCATGAATGGAATGATTTTGATAAAGTATATAACTTGATGCTGATGTTACAGTAGCATGCAATAATAATGATTTAAAACAAGATGTCAATGTACAAACTCGTGTTTTTCAACCCTGTACAAACTCGTGTTTTTCTTCATAATAATAACTCGATTCTATCAAACTTGTTTCTGAGATGTTGTTATAGATTTGAGACTTTTTACACCCACACAACAAGACATAATAAGATGATGCTTGTAGCAAGAAGCTTGTAACGCCCAATTCTTTTCCGATAATCAACTAGATGTTCTTCTCCAATATACGTACAATGTTGAAGAACTAAGAGAACATGCATGCTGATGTTATAGCAAGACTTGGAGAAGCTGTTGAATGCATTGTACTTTGCCACATGAGAGTCAAACATTCAAGTCAATAAAATCAAGTGCAGTGACTGGAACAGTCAAGTCAGTGCTCAGCAAATAGTATACCATTGACTCTTGAGATAAGCTGGAATACAGTAAATAACTGATGAACGCTTGTCCAACATCATTTCATGCATTTAAAATTATGAATGACACATAAAATAATCCACTAAGTCAAGAGAACTGGAAGAATGGTCCTCAAGCAGCAACCTGTTGCACTAGAATACCACAATTTAAAATTAATAATAATTATCTAGAAACCCAGATAAACCAATTCATCAGAATATTGCCGTGTATGTTATACAATTGATCAGGATAGTTGCACTAACAATAGCACGCGAGGCTAAATAATAGACTGCTATTTGTTGGCAAAGATTTTACGATCACAGAGAAAAGTATTCAATTGAAAAACCAGCAGGTTACCGAATCAAGAGCAAAATCCGGGCCATTGCTCCAAAAAGGATTTTGACACTGAGTTGAGAGTGTAGAAGAGGCTAGACCATGCAAACATAGGGTTTCTTGTAAAGAGCAGCTTGAACATTCTTTCAAAAGTCCAGTCAAACTTACAGCAAGTTTAAAAGAGAAGCAGTCCTTTAATTTAGATTTGTATGTGGCACAATAGTTGTAATCACTTCACTTTTTGCAGTAAAATTAATAGAGGAAATTTTATCAGAGACCTCAAAGAGATTAGAAATTAGCAAATAGCCTTATTTAGACGCAATAATTTCAGTGTAAACCTCATTTCAGTCAAACAAGATATACCAAATATTTTGGATTAAGAAAGAGTTTATGAAATAGTAGAGAGTAACATACAATAACTAAAAAACTAATAGGTATAATGAATCCATCTAATGTTAACTAATAAGTAAAGTGAGGTAAGTTGAATACAATGAAGGAGTCCAGCAGTATGCATATGATACCAGTTAGGCCGGTGAGTTAGGCAGTTGTTTATTCCAAAATCCAAGTTGAATGTGCTTTGAAAAAGAAAAGTAGTACGCATTCGTTTTAGCAAAAACTGCGTCATTCAGCATTAATCTGCTTGTCCAAAACGAAATCCAAAACAATTTTTAATCAACAGATTTCGTACTTGGGGATAAAAATGTGCATCGTCAGCAATTATCACGTAACGCCCCTTGACTCGAACTAATACCGAACAGCTTCAAATCAAGAATCTACATAGTACACTGTAGTCTCAGAAGATATGGCGACACGTTCATGTAAGCCAATATTATTAATAGCTGCAGCTGATAGAATATTTACGTTCTTTCACAGTGACTGCCTGCACTGTTAAAACGAAAGTGGTAATATCACACCGAAGGTGGGAGAATTGCCTCACTTTTCCCACTTTCGGTGGGAAAAGTGAGGCAATTCTCCCACCTTCGGTGTGACATTACCACTTTCGTTTTAACAGTGTGGATACGAACCAGCTCCTCGCACTGGACACCCCCCCCCTTCTTGTCGGTGGTAACCTGTACCTGTGGGGAGGATGGATGGATGGTATACCAGAGGTACACGATATTCCAGAGAAGATAGAGATACTGTCTAGCGTGGACGTGTTTCAATTAGACTGTGGTGACTGGATACGGCGGGAGACCAGTGGAACACCTCCACTGGGAGTAATGGGATATTGCTGTGCTGCAGTGGGTGGCTCATTCTATTATTTTGGTGGTTACTGTGGACATGTTGGCTGCTATCATAATAGTGTGCACAAGCTGAGCACATCGTCCCTTAAATGGATGATGCTATCTCCCTCTACGTCTGAGAGTGGGGCACCGATGAAGAAGATAGTCAGTGGTATGGTAGCATTCAGGGATGGCGAGGAGGACATCTTGTGTGTAGTAGCGGGATGGGGTCCTACCCCATCACACCGCCAACCTGGAGCACAGTATGATACTGACCTTGGTTATACCAGGTGCAATGAACAACACATGTTCAGTCTAAGCACTAGTGAGTGATTATGTAACAGTGTCGTCGAAACCTGTCTAGTCCTGTTCCTGTATTGTGGTGTATGTGACTGTGATTGAACTTGTGAACTGATGTATTGTGATTGTTGTAGAATAATGGACCTCTGTGTTTGTTCGTTGCTGTGTTTTGCACGGCCTCCTGTGTGTTTGTATATTTTTGGAAGAACTAGTTTACATTGGAGGTTCGACCGAGATTCTAAACTCTCAGGAACGAGTGGAAGCAGTGACTGTCCAGGAGCCCCAAAGCCCCGAGGATGGCGGAGGGGTCAGAGTCCAGCGGTCACTGTGGAGCTCACGGAGCTATCCATCGTTCAGAACTGTTGACGCCATGGAGAGCTGAAAGGTCAGCTAAGACGGAGCTTCCCGAGGGACAGCTCTACTCACTGAACTCAGCCAGGTTGAAGCGACAACATTTGAAGCTTACGGCAGAAGCGTTGGGCCTCCCTGTTGGAGCTGGAGCCGAGGAGACTCGCCAACTCGTAGAAGGCCATCTCATAAGCATTGGCAAAGAACCAGGTCTTGTCCAAGTGCTCGTACAGGATAGCAGACGAGTCACACAGAAACTACGACTCTACCTGGTAGACCAAGCGGGAGTATTTGCGGAGGCAGGTTCTACCGAGGAGTGTCCGCGTGAGTCCGGCGCCAGCAGTTCAGAGTTGGAGGAGATGCGTTCACAGTTGACGAACACACACGCTCAACTGGACGAGCTGCAGCGTCAACTTCACACTATTGTCGACTCTCACCAGGCAGAGTTACAAATGGAAAGAGATCGTGTTAAGCAGCTTTGGAAGCAAATGTGCGACCGCGTGCAGAAGCTTGACTCCGCCCTCGCTGAGAAAGACGAGATAATTGAGGAGCTGAACCAACAGCTGGCTGGAGCTACTCGTGATCCCAGTCAGGAGAGAGTCAGAGTGCGAGATGCAGAAGAACATGCTGCTTCTAGGAACCTGCAGTTACCTAGAGAGGACCCACAAGACTCTGTGTATCCTCCTCCCTCTGAATATTCTCTCTCTCCTTCTTGTTCTCTATTGTCTATTCCTAATGCTCTAGATGCACAGTTGCATACCTCTCACTTCGCAGGTAGACGACAGAGAGAACGTCAGACCTCAGACCGCATAGGTGGACAACAGCGAGAACAGCAAACCACCTCAACTCACCGTCGCAGAGGAAAGGCGCCTCCAGTAGAACAATTCACTGGTGAAAATCCTGAAGAGTTGCTGGATGATTGGCTTCCTACGCTTGAGCGGGCGGGAGAGTGGAACGGATGGAGTCGGGATGAACTGTTAATGCAGATGGCTGGACATCTTCGCAGTAGAGCTCTCCAGGAATGGAACTTGTTGTCCAGAGAAGAGAAGAGTGACTGGGACACTGCAGTGGTGTCATTGAAGAGTCGTTTGGAGCCCAGGGATAGAGCATTAGCAGCTCAAGATTTTCGACACGCAACTCAGAAGAAGTCTGAAAGTGTGGCTGACTATATCAGAAGGATCGAGCGTGCCTTCCAGTTAGCGTATGGTCGTGATGCCATGTCGAGAGAGACAAGAGCAATGATACTATTTACTCAATTGCAGGAGGGATTGCTGTACCGATTGCTCGAGAGTCCAGCAGTATCAGGTGCAAAGAGTTATACTGAACTGAACCTGGCTGCGAAGAATGAAGAGAAGCGACAGATTGAGCTAGAGAAAAGAAGAGAATATAGCAGAGGCTTTCGACCAATGGATACAAATGGATACAAATTCAAAACTCCAACCAAAACGCCAACGCTACCTCAGCCTTCAGCACCAAATCCTGGTAAACCAACACCTGGACCTCGACGATGCTACAACTGTGGAGACCCTGGACATCTTGCCAAAAACTGTCTCAAACCACCTACAGAGAGCAAGGGTTCTCACCAGAAACCAAGGAATCGAGGTGTCCATTCCAGACAGGAAAACACTGCACCACCCACATCAGACTCCGCCCATTCTGATCCACCTTCTTCCTCTACTCATACTGATCCTCTTTCTTTTCTTTTCTCAGATGAGTCGGACCCGGAGCGGTGTTGCCAAGTGGATGTGAAAGACCAGGGCAGCCACACTGTCTGTGTTCCGCTACAAGTGGAGGGTGTACCCGCTTATGGTCTCGTAGACACTGGTGCTGATATCACTATCATAGGACCACGCTTGTTCAAGAAGGTGGCAGCAGTGTCCAGACTTAAGAAAAAAGACTTTAAGCCTGCCGATAAGACACCACATGGCTATGATGGCAGACCGTTTGAGCTTCATGGACGCATGCAGCTAACTCTTTCTTTTGACGGACAAGAGATGAAGACTATGGTCTACATAAAGATGGATGTTGAAGATCAGCTTCTGTTGTCGGAAGGTGTGTGCCGACAACTAGGCATCGTCAAATATCATCCTAATATCGAAGTGTGGAGGGGACGCAAGAAGAGGAAGAAGCCGAAGAAGCTGAAGGAGCCAAAGGTTCCCAGGGTATCCTGCACAGTAAAGCTAGTGAAAACAGTCCATCTAGCCCCACACAGTAGTTCTGTTGTGACCATACAGTCTCAGCTTCCCTCTACCTGTATATTACTAGAGCCTTTATCTTCCTCTCAATCTGATTCTCAATTACTCTCTCTCCTTGAGTCTCCTGCTCTAGTGAAGACTGATTCCCAAGGAGTTGCTCATGTGGTTCTTAGTAACCTTCGGAAGACCCCACAGAAGTGTCAGCAAGGAGATGAGCTAGCAATCGCTGTATCCGCTGATGTGATTGAGCCGGCAGCTGACCATGCTGTTCCACTTCCGAGGTCACCTGCTGTTCGTGAGATCAGCACTTCAGATCGTATGACTAAACTGTTTTCTCTCCTCCCTAAGGAAGAAATCTCTTTGTCCACTTCAGAGCACAAGCAACTCCATCAATGCCTTGAAGAACACCACAGTGTTTTCGCTGTAGAAGAGAACGAGAGAGGACACACGGATCTCGTAGAGATGGAGATCTTCACTGGTGATGCACCTCCAAGCAAGCAACATCTGCGACGAGTGCCTTTTGGAGTGAGAAAAGAAGTGGCCCGGCAGCTGCAAAAGATGCAAGAAATGGACGTGATACAGCCTTCAAACAGCCCCTGGTCAAGCCCGATTGTTCTAGTAAGAAAGAAAGACGGTACCTTGCGATTTTGCATTGACTATAGACATCTGAATTCCATCACTAAAACTGATACCTATCCTCTTCCAAGAGTTGACGACATCATCGATCAGCTTGGTCCTACTACCAAATACTTCTCCACTCTCGACTTAGCCTCTGGCTACTGGCAAATCCCCATGGATCCATCTTCTCAGGAAAAGACGGCGTTTATTACCATTGGAGGTCTTTTTGAGTTCAAAGTAATGCCTTTCGGACTTAAGAATGCACCAGCTGTCTTTCAACGATTGATGGAGAAGATCTTACAACAACTGAATCCTGTTGATGGGAGAAAATTTGTATCTGTTTATGTGGATGATGTTTTAGTGTTTTCTTCCTCCTTCCAGGAACATGTTGAACATGTCACTCAAGTGTTCAAGGCACTACAGAAAGCTGGTCTGAAGCTGAAACCATCTAAGTGTCGTCTGTTCCGCAAGGAGGTAGAATACCTTGGCTATCTACTCACTCCTGATGGGCTTTTACCAAACCAGTCTCAGACAGAAGCTGTTGTCAACTTCCCTGTTCCGACTTCTCTTCATGAGCTCAGACAGTTCGTTGGACTGGCATCGTACTATCGCAGATTCATCAAGGGATTTGCAACTATTGCTCAACCACTCCATTGTCTCACCAGAAAAGGAGCAAAGTTTGTCTGGGATACTGCTTGCCAAGATGCATTTCAATCACTCAAAGATAAGCTTGTGTCCCATCCTGTTCTCAGTTACCCTAACTTCGACAAAGATTTCATCCTAGAGACAGATGCCAGTGCCCGAGGTCTCGGAGCTGTTCTCAACCAAGAGCAGAGCGATGGAACACTTCATCCTGTTGCCTACGCTAGTCGTGCTGTATCTCAATCTGAAGCAAACTACGCCGTCACAGATCTGGAGACTCTAGCTGTTGTATGGGCATTCACACACTTTCGTGCTTACTTGTATGGACACCACGTAACGGTCTACACTGATCATGCAGCAGTGAAAGCTACGTTGGGTGTTCCTCACCTCAATGGGAAACATGCGAGATGGTGGACAAAGATCTACGGCTCAGGAATCAGGAGCGTGGAGATTCGTCATCGATCTGGCAAACAGAATACCAATGCTGATGCTTTGTCAAGAAATCCCTACCTTCCTCCACCAGTGAAAGAAATAGACACCGAAACTCAAGTGGCTACTGTGACTTCACAACAAGATGGATCACAAGAGCTAGCAGACATCATGGTAGATGAGCTATTACAACTGCCTCCCACAGAACCTCAACTTCCTGACAATCTCAGAAACGAGCAGATGAAGGAACCCAAACTCAGCAGTCTCTTCAACTACCTTGAAGATGATCGTGTCCCTTCTGATTCTAGAGATGCTCAGCGAGTGGTTGCAGAAGCTCAGATGTTTGCAGTAATGGACGGTGTCCTCTACTATGTTGATCCTAAGCGACGGAACAGGAAGCGAGCAGTGGTGCCACCTCAACTTCGAGAGAGTATTATCAGAGAATATCACGGTGGACCCATGGCAGGTCATTTCTCTACTCAGCGGCTCTACTCGACTATGGCAAGGAGTTGGTGGTGGAAAGGAATGTACACAGACGTACATCATCATTGTCAAAACTGCCCGCAGTGTGCCTTTGTCTCTAACCCTCGTCACTCCAAACACCCTTTTTTACATCCTATTCCAGTTGGCCGTCCCTTTCAAATCGTTGGAGTTGATATCATGGACCTTCCTAAGACGAAGAGGGGCAATCAACATGTGGTTGTGTTTCAAGATTTCTTGACCAAGTGGCCTCTTGTATTCCCTGTCCCTGACCAGAAATCTTTGAGGATCGTTAAACTGTTGGTGGAAGAACTTGTCCCACTATTTGGAGTACCAGAAGCCTTACTCTCAGATCGCGGTACGAACTTGTTGTCACACCTCATGATGGATGTTTGTCAAATGCTCGGTACAAAGAAGCTGAACACTACTTCCTACCATCCTCAATGTGACGGAATGGTCGAACGATTCAATAGAACCCTCAAATCCATGCTAAGGAAACATGCTGCTACCCATGGCAACCAGTGGGACCAGTACCTATCTGGAGTTCTTTGGGCGTATCGCAATACTCCACATGAAGCTACTCGAGAGAAGCCATCTTTCCTTCTCTTCGGAGTTGATTGTCGTTCTCCTACTGAAGCAGCCTATCTTCCGACTACTGTTTCTCCTGCAGTTCCTGTTTGTGACTATCGTGAAGAGCTCATCCGTTCTCTCAGTTCAGCCAGAGAGATAGCCTGCCAGAGTATCAGAGAAGCTCAACAACGATACAAGTCTCAGTATGACGAGCATTCACAACCTGTGAGCTACAAGTTAGGAGACTGGGTGTTGGTACGCTTCCCACAAGATGAGAGTGGACGCTTGCGAAAGTTATCAAGACCGTGGCATGGTCCCTACAGAGTGATCTCCATTGATGACCCTGACATAATTCTCTCCAAGATTTATTATCCCCAGCATGACCCGATCAAGGTGCATCAATCCAGAGTGAAGCATTGTCCTCCAGACCTGTCAGCTGGTTTGTTCTGGTATGGATCGAGAAGATCAGGACCAGGCCGCCCACCCAAATGGACCGAAAAACTTGTTCGACCGGACACTGATGCTGAAGAACTTGAAGTTCAACCAAATACTGCTAGCGACTCATCCGATGCTAACACTTCCTCTCGTCATCAGACAACTCATTATGATCTAAGACCTCGCAAGTAGGGTTAACGCTCGGGACGAGCTTCTCCAAAGGAGGGAGTATGTAACAGTGTCGTCGAAACCTGTCTAGTCCTGTTCCTGTATTGTGGTGTATGTGACTGTGATTGAACTTGTGAACTGATGTATTGTGATTGTGTTGTGATGTATTGTGATATTACTAGAGCCTTTATCTTCCTCTCAATCTGATTCTCAATTACTCTCTCTCCTTGAGTCTCCTGCTCTAGTGAAGACTGATTCCCAAGGAGTTGCTCATGTGGTTCTTAGTAACCTTCGGAAGACGTGTTCCACTTCTCGAAAGATATTTCTTGAATGTGCACTTTAGGTATTGCAAAAAAAAAGCGATTACTTCAACCAAGTAGTAGCTTTTTCCATCAAGAGACTTTATTTGCATTTCACGATTGACTTCCTGTATTGAGGAATCATTATAATAACATCATCTTGGCCACCTGAATTTTTTGTCATGATGTCATGCAATTCATCTTGTAAATTTTTCATTATTGCGTGCAGTTAGCTTTCTTCTCTGGCCACACATGCCCTCCCTCTACAATTATTAGTAATCAAGGTGCAAATGTTTCTGGAAATGCATTGTAACTCTGAGGTGGTCATTTCTGCTTTGGAGCTAAAACCACTAAAGTACTGTGACCATG
Source organism: Haliclona indistincta (assembly GCA_964017065.1). Lineage (NCBI taxonomy): Eukaryota > Metazoa > Porifera > Demospongiae > Haplosclerida > Chalinidae > Haliclona > Haliclona indistincta. The sequence continues at coordinate 15,010,418 of OZ024785.1, read as the reverse complement.
CACTGTGTAAATTTTGGTGATCGTTTTGGTATGCATGATATGTCAGAATACAACTATATAATATAGAGTCTAAACCTGATAGTCATCAAAAAGTAACAAGAATAAGTAAAATAATAACAAACAGAAAGTGTAGGCCCAGGGATGACATTTGCAAAAGTAGTTAGGAAACAAGACTTGAAAAGGTAAAGGAATAGGATGGCATAACATTAATTTTGCAAAGTAAACTTCATCCCTAAATTAGTGGCTTAATCAAGGG